>JAUUDZ010462149.1:0-12163 GCA_032361705.1 Panulirus versicolor | reverse complement strand
CTTGTGTATGTCTCTTTTTTTAAACCAGGTATTCCCAGTCACCAGTCCTTTTTCAGTGCACAACTTCACAAGCTGTTCACCATTTCCATTCAGAACACTGACTACCCCATGCTACCCAATTATACCCACAACTGCCATATTACTCACCTTCTTATTCAAATCACCTATCACTTATACATGGTCCCTTGTATCAAAACTGCTGAAACACTCACTCAACTGCTTTCAAAACACTTGCCTCTCATTATCTTTCTTTTCATGGCCATCCACTTTCATTTTTACTCACATCAGCCTAGAATTCACTTCCTTACACTCTTTCACTCACTCCCAAAACACTCGCTTCAGGAGTAGTGCTACTCCTTCCTTAACTCTTGTCCTCTCATAAACCTCCCGCAACTCCTGCCTCAGTAGTAGTGCTAATCCTTTTGTAACTCATCTTCTCACAAATCCCAGACTTTACTCTTAAGACATTTCCAAAGCTTTCTTCCCCTTTAACCTTAAGCTGTGTTTTGCTCAGAGTCAGAACATCCAGTTTTCTTCCCTCAAGCATACTTCCTACTTTTCCTTTCTTCTTAACTTGGTTACATCTGCACACATTTAGACACTCAAGCTTGAGCCTTTGAGGAGGATGAACACCCTCTACTTAGCTCCCTCTTTTGTTCCATTTTCCAGAAATTGAATTACAAGAAGGTTGGAGGGTTTCTATCCCCCCTGTTCCCACCCCATTTAGTTATCTTCTACAACATGCACGGAATATGGAGTTAGAATTACCCAAGACCCATTTCTAAGAAAGAGTCCTGGTGTTGCCCAGGACCTCCTCTCTAGAGGCTTCTGTAGCCCAAGGCTCTGTTACTTCGAGTAGCAGGAAAATGATAAACTCCATTAGAGTGAGAAGTTTCATGAGACGACTGTACTCCCAGTGATGCAGGCAGAGTCTAGTAACATGTATGCTTATTTACTTCTTCCCTCAGGAGTTCCTTTTATCTTTGCGAGGTTCTTTCAGCACTCAGGAAGCTGGCTGCAACCATTGGTTGGGACCATAGTTCATTAAGTATAGTGATTATAGTGATGTGTATGTCTTTGCAGAGAGTGCAGGGCAAGTGAGCAGTAAGGATTCCCTGTTTTCATTGTGATAGTCGCATTGAGGGTATATAAGGGTCATGGGATATGTTGAAATGGTGTTTCTAGTGTTGTAAGGATGGATGATGTCCAGAGCATAGATGGGAAAGTGTGTCCCTTGTTTGTCTAGGGATTGCAGCTCCGGATGGGTGTATGTTTGGTGGGTCGGAGCAAAGAGAGTGGTTGTGTAGTGCTTGTCGGGTTATCTATTTATCCATGTCTGTCTGTTGCAAGTGGTTGTAATAAAGCCAGCTAGAAATCACTTTCCATGAGGCTTTACCATATTCAATGGAGGATAGAAGTGTGGCATTGTGATGAGAATATTCTCACTCCAAGGGAGCCCACCATGCCATACTCTCTAAAGGAGCATAGCTTCGAAGTGTCAGGAGTACCAAAAGAGAGGTCGTAATGGTATGATACATATACTGGTAGTTAGGTATGCAACCCCAGTACTTATGGTGCTCCTGCATTTTCAAGACTGTTCTCCATGCAAAAGCAGGGTAAGGTAGACTTTTTTAGGTTATGAATGTCCTCTGTGAAACTGTTTGTGGAAGAATGATGTGGGTTCCAATCGCTTGTCATTGGTTAAGTGTGCCTTGGGAATCAACCAACCCCCCCTCATCTAGGGGTGCTGTGAATGGAAATTTATGCCATGCTTTTACTAAATAAGGAAAAACTAGTGGAGAGTAAAGAGTTTTGTGTTATAGTGAAATGTGTTTAAGATGGAGATGTGTAAGTTTATGTTTTGGATGCCAGTCATCCACAGGAAAGTGAGGTAAACAGAGAACAAAACAGCAGCCTTTGGGATGGGGGTTATACAACATATAGCACTACTCTACCAAACTTTTCGACATCCAGATGCTAGTACTTTCCTAGAAGCTGTATGCCTGTTTCCTGCTATTAAGTGCCTCCTACTACCACAGCACTACTAAAACTCTGCCCGCTGGTGTTACACTTCAGGTAAAAAGTCACATCGACAAGGTTGTATTATTGCCATTGGATGAAGAGGAGTATAACTTCTTGAAGGAACTTCCTCAAAGAGCTTATCATTTTATGCTACTGATTGTAGTGAAGCCTTGGGGTTGCAAGAGCCTCTTACTTGGGGCTTTGGGATTACATGATAATTAAAAAGCATGATACTAAATTAATAATGATTATAATAATAATAATGATGATAATGATAATAACAATGATGATAATAACAATAATGATTTATGTATATACATAAAAGAATCCCTTGGTAAATAATAACAATGATGATGATAATGATGTATGTATATACATAAAAGAGTCCCTTAGTATCCCCAGCAAACAATTCATGTGCTCCACCCTAAACCCAGCTTCACCTTCCTGGATGTGGAACCAATTAAAAGCAATTATAACAGTTTCAAGTCACACAGAACAGAGCATTCATAACAGCTGCCACCTGTCAAGCAGCCACAAATGTTCAACATGTACATAATGATAGAAAAACACTTCCAGTACAGTCTCACCTCAATATACTTGATGCTTAGTCTTTGCATTAGTGCAGGACTTCTCCTGTGGATACCAATCTCTGTTCAGCCACCACTTTTTGCACTTCAGCACTGTATATTTGCATAACTCCTTTGTCAAAAAACATAACACTGACAGAATGCATACACCCTCCCAAATACAGATTTAACCACCACTACATCAAACATATGCCCATACAAAACCACACTTTCCAGATGTGTATGAATTTCCTGTACTTATCTACATTTTGGACACTATCCATCTCTCTATCAGTGAAAATACAGATTCAACATATCACAGGATTCATCTGGCCTAAGATGCAACTATCTTACAGAAAACATTGAATACTTACTCACAATTATTCTGTATTTATCTACAAAGACACAGACGCATTGTTAGATTTCTTGACCTGTGGTCCTTTCTGGTGGATATTGCTGGCTACAAGAGTGTAGTGGGAGCCCCATAGAAAAGGATCCAGGGTTTAAAGGGACATAGACATATATAGGTGATACTAGACTCATCCTGCCAGTAGTTACACTGTAAGCAAGATGCTTCCTTCAGCAAGGCTATGCCATCGTCATTGGACAGAAAGCAGTATAGTCTCATCAAGGACCACCTTGCTCGAGATGAGTCTCTTATTTCTCTTCTCTTGCATCGAGTGCAGCCTAGAAGCTGCAGGAGCTCCATCAAAGGGGAGCTGGGTTATGTGGTGAGGATGATATATATAAAATGTATGTATGTATATATAAAGGGGACTTTTAAAGTAAAACTGGTGCTGAGCAAAGTAACATATCAACTTTGGTAACAATAACTGCTCGGTTTTACAGCTGTTACCATTATAAGGTTCTCTTTAATTAAGTTACTGTCGTAGCATATCATTTATAAGCACAAGTACCTTATATGAAATTAGCTGAATGAGATTTCTGAATTATAGAATATTTGAATGAGGTTAATCATACAGCTTTATGATACCATTATTGAAAGGAGTTCAAATATCTTATGTCCTTGATGATAACTTTTTAAATTTAGGTTTGAGTGTGTCTTCTTGGTCATTAGATGAAATCCTACTAAGGCTCTTAATACTGACTTATAATTGGTTGTTCTGCATTTCTTCCACCAGTCAGCTTGGCCAATTATTGTAAGTAGTATACAGTATTGTTGAGGATTCATGCTGTAATAACAAGTATTGATTGTTCAACTTGAGGTGCACCATTTGCATGGTAGTAATCTACAGTGAGTTGCACTGCAACGCTGGCACCTTTTCAGCTCTAGTAATTTTTTTTTTTCATCGTGATGTTTCATCATAACAGTTTCATGGGCCTGAGACTTAACTACCTTACACAGAATTTTTACATGTGAGGGTATGTGTTGGCTTTATAGTACTACCAGTTGAAATTTGAAGAGACATTGCATTGTGACGCTTTCAGCTTTTAATCCAAATGTAAATAGTGTGCAAATCGTACTATTGGGAAATTATCTGTTTTTCATTTAGTGTAAATAAATCATGAAAGAGGAAAGAGAATGTTTGTGAGTTAATTAGTGATAGTAGAGATATATTTTTCTACATTAAATCCAGTAAATCTCCCAATTGATTGCAGATATGATTATATAATTGATACTACAAGTTAGGTGCTTATTATTACCAGTAAAACAGACTCATTGTGAGCTATACATTTCCATTCTGAATAAGACAGAACAAAAATATATCATCTGAATATGCACCAGTAATTGGTTGATAGTGAGATTGTTGAGTGAATAGCAAGGATCATTAGTGACGATAGTGAGCTTATGCCATACTGGTCTTTGCTAGAGTTAAGAAAGAAATGTTCATGTATTTTTGGTTGTTCCAGAAATACATTACATATTCAGCCAGTTTAGTAATAACTCTTAAGTTATTTCTACTCAAGTAAAAACTATCATCACAGACTCTTCTATGATTATGCATTGTCTGTGTGCAGAGCTTCAGTTCACATTGAAAAATCTAGCAATCCTTGATATGTTAATTTAATTTTCATTTGTGAAGATACAGAGTAAGCAACAATAGCTTCATTAATAACAGGAACCTGAAGAAGAAAGAACAGATATGTATATTCACTTGTATTACTTGTATATTGGTTTGGATAAACATGGAACCAAGTTAAAAAAAAAAAAGATTGATTACATGTAAAGATGTGTATGTTCAACAACATTTAGTCTATCTGTTGATACATCTTTCCTTTGCATTCATAGAAAAATCAGTGTTTGTGTAAGTATGGATCACTGTCCATAAAAAATTATGTAAGAAATTGTTCATTTTAATGTGAGTAGGTTTTATAATGTAAGTCCACTTTACTATAAAGGTTTATTATATATCTGCTAAATTTTTTCTGCTTTTCTAACCTTTAGAAGAGCTTAATGTTTTGTTGTGTAAGGTACAGGCTCTGAATACACATAGACTGCAACATATCTTGTTGAACTGAAATGTCTTAATGTTACTATGAATGTCATTTCACATTAATAGAAATTGCCTAACTTTGATTTTCTTGTACATATTTATGCTAATTGTAAAATTCCTAAGATACTACCCTAATAATTTTGCATTCATTCCAATATTCCTTCTTATCTTGCTTTAAGCATTGTAGTAGCATATAGTGTCTCAAGAAATATTTTTGAGTTATAGTTCATCTATCAGCAAATTAATGTGTTGCTTTCCGGTTCGTTGGTAGGATGGGCTTATCTTTGAGATTAGCATTGAGCATGAACCTTAGAGATATATTTATCTGTATGCATTTGTGGCTTAACCTTGTATAACTGGTCATCATGCTTCCTTTCTCCGAGGTTGGCACTTCAGTGCAACCCACATCCCACCTCCACGACATACCTCTTATTTCCCTTCTGTGTGAGTGTTTGTGTAACATAGATATATATAAGGGAGAAGGAAACTTCCCACGTATTCCCTGCATGTTGTAGAAGGCGACTGAAAAGGGAGGGAGTGGGGGACTGGAAATCCTCCCCTCTCATTTTTAATTTTCCAAAAGAAGGAACAGAGAACAGGGCCAAGTGAGGATATTCTTTCCAAGGCTCAGTCCTCTGTTCTTAGTGCTACCTTGCTAGTGAGAGAAATGGCGAATATATATGAAAAAAAAATATGAGAGTGTAGGTGGAGGAAGGATGTGAGGAGTATTGGGAGAACTCCCAATACTCCTTGTATTCTTCCTCTACCCACACTTCCCATGTGTTCCCTGCGTGTTGTAAAAGGTGACTGAAAGGGGAGGGAGTGGGGGGCTGGAAATCCTCCCTTCCAGTTTTTACTTTTCCAAGGGAAGGAACAGAGAAGGGGGCCAAGTGAGGATTTTCCCTCCTAGGCTCAGTGCTCTGTTCTAAACGCTACCTTGCTAATGCGGGAAATGGCGAATATGCATGAAAAAAGATGTATATATTTAAATGTCTTATGTATGGGCATTAGTTTTCTTTACCTCCTTGAGGTTGTACCATAAGCAAAAAGTCACTGTCAGCGAGATTGTATCATCATCAATGGATGAGAAGGATTACAGTCTCCTTGATAACATTTCACTCCCAGAAGAATGCATCATTTCCCAATTACTGATTGTAGCATGGCCTTGAAGCTGCAGGTGCTGTGTAATTGGGGTCCAAGGGTTATGCAGTGAAAATTTCAAATTATGTATATATATGTAGGTGTTACTGGACTTCCCCTTTATGCTGGTTACACTGCAAGTGAAAAATCACCTTCAGGAGTTTTATATTATGGACAATGGACACAAAGGAGTACATTATCATCAAGGACATGTTACTCCGAGCTAGTCCATCATTTCCCTGTTCCTTACTGGAGTGCAGCCTTGAAGTTGCAGGATCCCTATAAATGGGTTTTTGGGATTATATATGATTAAGTACATGGACATACACCTACATGTACATGTTACTGTTGTTTGTTGCGCCAAAGACAAGAAACCACCTTTGCAAGGCTCTATGATCACCTATGGATGAAAAGGAGTGCAGTCTTGTTAAGGACCTTCTTGCTCCAGAGGAGTCCAGGATTTCCTTGTGACTTTGTGGAGTGCAGCCGTGAAGCTGTAAGTGCCTTTTAGACAGGAGTTTAGCATTATATATAGAGAATTATATTAGGTGTATATGTATGTATACATTGAAATGTATATGTATGTATATGTGTGTTTGTGGGCATTTATGTATATACATGTATATGTGTGTGGGTTGGACCATTCCTTGTCTGTTTCCTTGCACTACCTCGCTGACGCGGGAGACAGCGGTTAAGTACAATGAAAATAAATAAATTAATTAAGTGTAAGTATAGAAGTGAAGAAAAGATTAAAGGACACTAGTCCTCATAAGCCCGACCTATGCTGCTGAAACATGGACATGGAATGAGTCACAAAGGTCGAGAATCCTGGCAGTGGAAATGAGTTACTTGAGGTGGAGGATGTAGTATGACTCAGTGAAATGAAGGAAGTAATGAGGATGTGCATGAGATGTGGCATGGAAGGGAATGAATTGTGGAGAGGTACAGTGGGTGAAATGCAATGCTTTGAGGGAGTTTGGGCAAGTGAAAAGAATGCAAGATGTAGAATATATGATGGCATAATTAAAGTGGGTAATGTCAGACATGAGGAAATAGTGTGGAAGAGAAAGAGAAATGAGGTAAGAATGCTTGGAATAGTGTATGCGAGGGAGGCATGTAAGGACATGGATGAATGGAGAAACTTTTGCTGTGGCCACTCCCTTGATAGGAATCCCTGGGGAAAAACAGGCATCAGAGATATAGGTAGGTAGAATTATAATACACACGCATCACATGGGCATATACATATATATGTGTGTACATACTTATCAAGCCACATGCACTCCATTTATTGACACATCTTCCAAATTTTGTACTCATAATCATTTGCTTGATTTCATGATTTGGATGTGTCTCTGTGTTATCCTCTGCTGACTAATTAGGCAATGGTATATGTTGTTAATTTCTTTTATTAAAAGAAAGATAAGGCTAAGCTAAGTGTTGCCTGCATAACTGGAGTGATCACATAGGTCTTGAAATGAAATGCTAAATTTTGCGAGGCTAATCTTAGAGAAGGTGCAGTTTTTCTTGTAAATGGCACTTTAATTGTTTATTTTCAAAATTCAAAACCACTTGATGGTTTTTGCATCGTATACTGAAACCCAGCACTACCCTTGTAACATTGCTGTTTATTCCTTTTTTTATGTCATTTAGTTGTGCTTGTAATTCTTCCTGCCTGATTTTTTTTCCCGCTTTCCTACCTTTTCTTTTCCTTCATGCACATACTTACTTTTATAAGAATAATTTTTTGTATGTTCGTATGTCGTAGCGTAAGCAATATAAGCTTGTCTCCTTTTGTTAAACAATTGCATTTTTGATTGCTGGATAAAAGTATTTGTATTGGATACACATACACATGTCATAACTAACTTCTCAGCAAATATCAGCATTGTATAAGAACCATCTTTCTAAGGTCAGCTGATCATATGCTTTTAAAACAAAGCAAAATTGCTATCAGTATGGAACAGCTTGCAGCTCTGGGTGTTATTCGACCACTATAAATTTGCTTCAGAGTACGTTCAGGTTAATTGACATTAATGTGTCCCTCGAGTTAATTCCAGAAGTTTTACATACACTGCACTCTTATGAAACAGTGTGTTTGCTCATATCCATAGTTATCATCACCTTTGACTTGTGTCTTTTCAAGTAAACAGCAGAAGTTAATTTACGTCTTAGTATGTCTCATATAATCAAGATACATCATTTGAGCTGAGTTGGTATTGTTGTAGCCAGGGTTGAAAATATTGATACCTGTTTATGGAATTGCTAGGCTTAAGGATTCCCCCCTTTCCCCACTACGCAGGGGAACCTTTACAGTAATCTTCACCCGTAAGTGTTATGAGCTCACTCAAGCTGGTGATGCAGTGAGCACCGCCATGCTGGTGATGCTATGAGCACACCCATGCTGGTGATGCTGTGAGCAGACCCATGCTGGTGATGCTAGGCATTGTCATGAGTTACGACCCCACCCGTACTGGTGACACAAGGTGATGTGAAGTGTTACGAGCTCACCCATGCTGGTGACACTAAGCGTCCCCAAGTGTTACAAGCTCACCCATGCCGGTGCTGTTAGGTGCCCTCATGTTACGAGCCCACCCATGTTGGTGCTGCTAGGTGCCCTCATACGTTATAAGCACTCCTGTGCTGGTACTGCCAGGTGCCTTCATGCGTTACAAGCACACCTGTGCTAGGGCTGCTGGGTGCCCTCATGCATTACAAGCACACCTGTGCTAATGCTGCTGGGTGCCCTTGTGTTACACTTATGCTAGTGCTGCTAGGTGCCCTCATATGTTACAAGCACACCTGTGCTGGTGCTGCTGGGTGCCCTCATGTGTTACAAGCACACCTGTGCTAGTTCTGCTAGGTGCCCTCATGCATTACAATCACACCTGTGCTGGTGCTGCTAGGTGCCCTCATATGTTACAAGCACACCTGTGCTGGTGCTGCTAGGTGCCCTCATGTGTTACAAGCACACCTGTGCTGGTGCTGCTAGGTGCCCTCATGTGTTACATGCACACCTGTGCTAGTGCTGCTAGGTGCCCTCATGTGTTACAAGCCCTCAATAAGCTGTAGTCTTGCTGTGTTTACGGTTTTTGATCATGAGCTGAGAGGTAAATTTTTTTCCCACGTATTAGCTGTTCATTACGTGAGCTATGTGATGAAGGCCTCTGGGGCGTGAAATGAAGGTCATGCACAGAGAGAAGAGAAAAAGGTAAATTTTGAACCTAACGCACCTGCTCTGATCAGATCGATCGTAAGCCTCACCAGGCAATACCACATGAAATAAGGGCACTGGACCAGTGGGATGGTCATTATTTATGTTACCATTCCATGAGAGGTACTGAGGATATTTCCTCAAGTGTTGTGAAAGTTACTTGAGTTATTTGAGAACTATGAAGATGTTTAGCAGGAAGAGTATATGACTGTAGAGTGATTAGTTGGTGTGGATGAGTGTGGGAAGTTGAAACTCTGATACGATTATTGTTCTAATTTCATCGTACTAGTCAAAATATCCCTCATGATTCTTTTCCTGTTTCCCATTACCTTTTCCCTGTGTGGTAAGTTTAGACGTTGCTCTTTTGATAATGAATTTTTCCTAATATGCCAACTTTATTACTATAGAATCACTGCAACTTGAATTTTCTTTTTCACAAAGTTGTAGTAATGACGTTTCGCAGTATTAAAAAAGCTATTAAGACTTAGATTAGATTAAATCTTGATTTGAAATTTTTAATGAGTAAATAGATGTATATTTTGGCTTGCACTCACTCAAACAAAAAACATAACTTTTAAATGGACACAATGTAGGTTTCCCAATGCATTGTACATTGTTGAATCATTTTATGAAAACTTTTGTGTTCTTACTTTCATATTCAGTCTGGAATGATTAATACTGAATATCCTTCAGTTGAAATATTTTCGCAAGTTGTATGCAGTTACCCATTTGTACATTTCGTGTGGGAGTTTAACTCTTTTGTAGCTCCATTTCATGTGTATCTGATATTCTATTTGCACTGTATGGAGAGGGAGCTTTAGAGTCATGGGACTCTATCTCTCGAACATTCTCAACTGTCATACAATTTCTTAAATGTTTGTTTTCTGTATGCAGTGTGTATATGCACATCTGTATTCTTGTACTTATCCTTGAGTAGGAACAAAGCAGATAGCCCCTTATTAGACCTTAAATAATGCAAATTAATATGCTTATCATAAGTTTGGAAGTCCATCATTCCACCCATGAATACTAGCATACGTACGCATTGATAGCTCGCCTTCTTAATACTTTTAGAATATCCAGGATTACCCAGAAGTAATGTTTGGGGTGCATAAAACCTAGGAGCTTCTTGGGGTTTGTTCCTCACATATCCTACATCCTACAAGGGTCTTCTATCCAACCCTTAGTAAATTTTCATGAGAATTCAGGAGCTTTGAGTTTTCTTTTTTATTAGATTTTTTGAATAATCAGCAGATAAATATGCTGCTTTTTCAGGTTGAAAGAATGGGAACACTTTTACTTTATTGTGTTCATATGCACATCCATACACATGAAAGTCTTACCATATCAGTCTCTATCTTAAGTATAGAGAGTGAAAAACGTTGGGTGTTGCTCAGATTTATGGCTTTTTTAGTAGGATTCTTTAAGTTTTTGCCTTCTTTTTAAGATAATTCTTTATATTTTATTTATATCCCTAAAGTTCATATGACATATGAGAGATATTTTGAAGTCGAATCTTTAAGGTAAATCTTTTCCTTTCTAGTTAGTATAAAAACACTTCGTACTATTTTTTCTTTGAGCCATTGGAACTTACAAAGTCATTTACTTGCAAAAGCTGCCTTCCTCATTACTTTTTTCACTTTTGGTTTTGGAGAGTGAGTGATTTTATTCATTCATGTGATATTCTGGAATAAGCAGGCCAGTATATTTACCTAATAGTTAAAGGGACATGTATGAAAATTAGAATTACGGTGCTTTCTTAGTCTGACATGTAATTTTGCATCAAAAATTCCTCCAATCCAGATTGTATACTTATATTCTTTTACATTAAGCATATTTGCAGAACTGTAATTTGTTCAAAAGGTCACTGACATATTTAAGACAGGAGGACTTTAATTTTTTAAAGTATGTATCTTTTTGCGTTATTTTCATATGTTTGTCATTTCTACCATTAGTGTGGTAATGCCAGGAACGGATGAAGAATGGCCTCATTCACTTACATTAAGTGCTGTGCAGGTAGGAGAACCAAGAAGGTTGATTTTAAGTCTTTAGATATATTGCTGTGCTTGAAAATTATCTTTACGCCTATTTGCAAAATAAACAGTGCTAGCTGCTTTCTTTTTGAACGTCATAACCACAGTAACATTTGAATTGTGTCAGCAAGTTAGGGTTGCATTGGTCATTTATTGTCATCTCTTGGAAAAAGTAGTGTATTATAGATGGAGTGGTACTTGGGTACACTTAGGGAGTAGAATAGCAAGTATTCATTTCCTACATACGATGCCATCCATTCCCTTGAGTAAGCATTTTTCTTTCAGCTTGATAATGTAGAGAGACTGACCTCTGTTTTTGGATGTGGCTTTCTGTGTTTCATACTTTTCTGATAGAGGGACTGCATTTGGTTGTGGAATTGATTGGAGAAGGGGATAACATAACAGCTGTTTTGTATGTTTTTGATGACTAACATCCGCTGGCACATGGATATTGATTGTCACGTAGTGATGATGATGTGTCAGGGTGCGTAAACCAGGCAGTACTTGGAAAGAATTTACATACATAATTATATACATGATTTATATTGATATCTTTGCTCTAGACATCACTCATTCCTACAACACTACAAACACCAGAACCCAAGATCCTTCATAACCACAATGCAGCCGCTGCAGCAAAGACACCAAGCACGTACTTCTTAGTTATCTTGCTTTCGCTGCTCATATATACACACACATTATTACACTTTATGAGCTGTGATCCCTACCGAT
>JAUUDZ010462138.1:0-12164 GCA_032361705.1 Panulirus versicolor | reverse complement strand
CAACCTCTGCACACAGATTCACCACCCTCAACAAATATGACAATGACAGAATATACAGGGGTTGATGTGTTGTCAGTGGACTGATTCAACCAGGGTATGTGAAGGAACGGGGAATCCATGGAAAGGTCTGCATGGCCTGGTTTTGGATATGGGGCTTTGGTTTCTGTGCATTGCTCATGACTGCTAGAGAATGGATATGAACAAATGCTGCCTACCTTCATCTATTCTTAGCTCGACCTTGGTTATTTGGGAAATGGCGAAACAGTATGATCACAAAAAACATACACACCAAAATGGCCTAATAGGCTGTAGATAACCACCCGCCCAAGTAAGTCTTAAATTCCAACCCATTGTCATCGACATCATGCAGTGCTACAACATCACAAACATTGTTTAAACATGCCCATGATGCAAATACCACAGGTAAGATACCAAGCACCTGCTATTTAGTTATCCTGCACTCTTAACACATAGATGTACACACATTACTACACTTTACAACTTATGGTCCCAGCCAGTAGTTATCGCTGGTTTTCTGAATGCTGCAGAAGCCTCGTAGATATAGAAGGGACTCTTAGGGCAGGAAGTAAGTACATATACATTATATGTTAACCCACATGCATAACTTACCTATATGCCAATAAAACAATAGAATATTGAGTTTAAGGCCACATCTGCCTCATGGTTACTGAAACTCAGTGTAGCACACATTTGGCAGCATGAGCTCAAATGTTGTTTTATGGTCACAGAGATGTTCCTGAATGATGTAGTAGAGAGAAATATGTTTTGGTAACCATGGGGTAAATTCAGACTTCACAGTCACGTGATATTCAGATATATCTGGTGGTTGCTATGAAAAGGTTAATCTGTATAACTCCCATTTTACTTGGGGAATTCTTCATATGCTTTTAGAAGTCATTTGTGTTTGCATGTACTTACATTTGCATTTCCTGAATTCTGGATTGGCTATTGGGAGAAAATATTTTTCTTTTCATCATTGGTTGTAAATTATGAAGTGTTTTGATTTATTATGGGTTTAGGGTTGAGAAAAATCTATGTAGAAGTTTTTCACATTCATTTTGTAAACTCTAATTAAATGGTTGAAATAAGTAGAAAGCAGAGTGCTTTCTAGGAAGTGAATAGATTCAAACAAATGAGTAGTAAATGAAGGATTACCTCTTTGAAACATATTTTGAAGTGAGTAGAATCACACGAATTGGTAGTAAATAAAAGGTTATATATATTGAAGTGAGTAGAATCACACAAATTGTTAGTAATAAAAGGCTATCTCTTTGATACCTAGTATTAGTTTAGAATCTATATTACCAAAGTAATTTTATTGATTACACTAACAAAAGTTTTAAAATTACAGCAGCAGGTGCGACTTCAGCAACAACAACAAGTTCAACACCAACAGCAGCATCAGCAGCAGCAGCAGCAACAACAGCACATCATCATGATGCAGCAACAGGGAATGAGGCCACAGATGGCTGGGCAAGGTCAACAAGTAATGGGTCAGGCTTTAGGGCAACAGGGTATGGGGCAACAAGCTTTAGGTCAGCAAACCATGAATCAACAAGGTATTGGCCAGCCTATTCAGGACAGTGCTGACTATATGGTAGATCTTCTGTGAAGTTCATTGCTTCACAAGTAATCTGTAAACTTTTGTGGCAGGAGCTCATGCAACAAGATGTTCATAGGACTTATAATAAGAATTCAGAATTTCCATCAGTTATGTATTCTTTCAGTCAGTAGTGAAGTAATTGACCATTACCATGAACACAATTTCATTGCTTAGGCACAATTCTGAATTCTTCCCAAGACAGTGAATTGTTTACATTTTGTCAGTATTATGATATATCAGACATCTTAAAAAGAGATGATAGTTATTTGTATGTTCATATTTTATGGCTGATCTTTGAGCTTACTTAATTAAGATCTGAGGGGAAAAAAGTTTGAAAATTAAAAGGTTTAAAAATAATTTTTCTTATAAATTAAATGAGGTAACAAAGTTGTTGTTTATGCTTGATGGAAAATTGGTACGACCATTGATAAAACCTTATTTAACCCATTCACTGTCAATGACAAGTACTTATCATGCAGTGCTGATATTTATTCATGCTTATTTGCAATTGCCAGCATTAGCAAGGTAGTGCTAGAAAGTCAAAGAAATGACACTTATTTGTTCACAACCACTTTCTAGCTGTCATGTATAATGCATGATGTGTGGTGATGAGAATTCATATTCATTTTCTTGTGGCAAAACCTATGCCTCACTGGCCTGATAATCCACCCTGTCAAAAGTAGATATAACAAAGCTGAAAACCACACCTAACAGAGCACTCAGAAAAGCTTAGCTTATCACGTAAAAACACTCAATACTTACACAACAAAACAAAAGATCCTTCTAGTACAATCCCACCTCTGTTCGTGGCACTTATTTTTTCACAACAGTGCTAAACCCTTCCAAACTGCTCCATAATTCACCATCAACTTCAAAAAGAGTTAAAAAGCTTACCATAATTTAGCAGAACTTAGCAGTTCAACAGCACTAAACAACCACCATCCCTACTCAGTCTTAGACACCACTCCACTAGACATACACCCATTTAAAACCATACCCCTAGAAATATTTGAGTTATGCTTTCTCATGTGTGATCTCACCACCCATCTCAGCAGCGTATCAAACACCAATTCAGCATGTCAGAAGACCTCTCATGCCCAAGATGCATTTGCCATATTGAAGACATAAAATACTTGCTCCTAGATTCATGATCCTGAGGTCTCACCTAATTACACAAGCAACACCTAGGGCAGGATTGTAAGGTAAATTAAAGTAAGGTGTGTCAAAAATCTGAAATTTTAGGTGTGGAACATACTTGGCGTTGGGTGTCATCATTTACCACCCAGTAGTTACAGTGATTTTTAGGCTTAATCCAGGGTTCCTCACTCCCATCAACATCTGTTCACTATGTCTTAAAGGGTGAAGTTACTTGATTAGATGAACTTTTTATGTTCAGTATCTGAAAATGAAATCTAAGATGACAAAGACACTGCTATTAGTGTTGAAATTGATGATCACTGAAGTGTAGTATGTGATAAGAGAATGTGGCAGAAAGGAATGTGATGAAATATGTGATGAAGATTTTGTGATCTTATTATCTAAGGAGAGAATGACCATGACTTTGTTGTACTTGTGCAGTCCAAAATTGTAAAATGGGATGTAATGAAATATGCATTACAGATTTTTTTATCTTACTATTTAAGGAAAGAAGTACCATGGCTGTTGTTGTATTTCTACAGTCAAAAATTGTAAACTTTTAAAAGCCAGTTATGACAAATTCTAAGAGGGTACAAAAGTTCTGATGAGGACATAATACATAATACAGTGGACAAAGTGCTGTGATGCTTCATGATGAAACAGGCTCTGGCATGACTTCATTGGTATAAACTATTATGATTTTTTTGTAGGTATGAATGTTTCATGCACTCAGGATACATTCCAAAAATATGTGCTTGGCGAAACAGCTCTTTACGGCTCATTATACCTTTGCATATAGAGGTGCATTCATGGTAACGTAATGTCTTACCTATTAGATATATATAGTTTTGTATATAAGGGGCATAGGTACTGATAAACACAGATTACACTGGTCGACAAAAATTTTGTCCCATGGGAAAGTAATGTTTCTTATGTATTGTTGCATGCTGAATCCAAATATGTTTTCAGAATTTCTCAATCACCCATGGTTTTTTGTTCCAGCATATCATTACACGATTGAGAGAACAGAAAGGATGGGTGATTAGAAAAGTGAAGTGTAAAGGTGTGGTAACATGAATTGGGTGTATTGCCGAGCATTCCTCACTTGACCTGGCTTCACGTATAGTACCTTCCATTTTTTCAAATGAATTGCTCCTTTAACAAGTCACCTTCATTGGTGTTAACTTCTTGTCTGTCATGGCAGAAATTTTTATCTTGTCTGCATTCCAAATAATGGTTTTCACCATTGATGTAACCAATTTGTTACATGCTCAACAGCTTCCAACTGCCTCAACATGTAATGTTACTTCTAAGGAGAGGCTTTTCCTCATCACATTAAATGCACTAGCAGCACTAGAACCTGCAGACTGCCTTCCAGACATTATCGGTAGAAAATAGTCACAGTAATATTGAAATATTGGCAAGTCAGCTAGAATGTGTGCACAGAGTAAGTGAGGCAAAATTGTTTCTGTACTAACAAGAGAACACTTAGCACTGATTGGACTTGAGCATAAGTGTGTACGGTGCTCAGGTTGGCTAATTGAATAAAAACAAAGTTGCTATTGGTGTGTTATGAGTGTTTGGGCTTGTGACTTTGACTTCTAACCATTGGTGTAGCCAGTTTGAAAGCATCACCATCATCCACCTAATGTTCAACAGAATGTGTGCACAGTTTAAACACAGCAAAATTGGTACTGTATTAAAAGAGGGGAGGTCTTAACTCTGAATGGATGTGAGCATATGTGTGTATGGCACTTTGATTGGCTGTGGATTTTCATAATTTTTTCTAGTAAAACTAGAGCTCCATGATGCAAGCAAGAGGGCTAAAATGAAACAGCACTCTATAGGATATTTATGTTTTATTCAGTGTATAATACATATATTTTTCCAGATGTTTTTTTATTTTATGTGAGACTAGGGGCTTGATATTAATATGGTGGCAGTGAATGGGTTAAAGTTAAAACATTATCAATGAGCATCATACACATAAATAAGTATGATTTAACATGATTGAGTTTAACTTTGATATTGATAAAGGAAATATAGAGCACTTAGAAAAAGACTATACAGTATGTAGATTCTTGTTGCTATTTTTTTTTCTATCCTGATCTTTTCAGGAAGGAATTAAAAATCAGAAAACATTAAGAATAGAAATAGAAAATTGTAAACATTCCTTAAGTGCCCATGGTATCCGTGTCAGGTTATCATTTGTATGTTTGATTGAGGATAAAATGATTACTGAACATCATTTTTGAATCCAAAGAATTTTCATTGTAATGATTTCTTTATGTATCCAGATCATAAGGCATTGTGCAGTACTTCCCTTAGACACTTAAACTTTGAATGGAAAAAAGTAATGGGTTTTAGGGGTAAAGATAGGGAATAGATAGTATAAATATTTTTTTATTTCTTAGTTCCAGTAGCACATAATGCAGTAATGCCCATTGTTCTCCAACCTTGTTGAACCACAAATTTATTAATGCTCCTTTTTTTAAACCATTTATTTCCAGTCACCAATTTTTTTCAGCATACAACTCTAAAATGCTGTATTCCATTTTCATTGAGTAACCAGTGCCTCCAGTTTACACCTTCAACTGCCACTAAATGCACTTTTGCATTCATATACTCAAACATTGAAATATGATTGCTGAGGCATTTACTCAGCTCCTCCCAAAATCCACCTTTTTCCTTACTTCTCTCACTATTGTGTGCACAAGCATTAACAGTCACTGACCTTCATTAGAAGCACCACCCCTCCCTTGCTCATGTCTTCACATTAATCCCAGACTTTACTTCCTGAATTTGCCCAACCCATTCTAACCACTTGCCCTTCAACACAGAGCCAGAATCTTCTGGTTCCTCTCAGTAAACCCAATCCCTGTCTTTCCATTTTTCTCATCCTGTTTACATTCACATTCATTCAGATACCCCAGTTTGATCGCCAATGGAGAAATCCTTGCTTGAATTCTTCAGTTCCTGTGTTTGGAAAGTGACTGCACAAGGAGCTTCAACCTCTCTTAGTTGCTTCTTACAACCACAGGAGATAGGTGGGTAGTTTTTTCCTCCCTTACCCGAAAGATAAATAAAATTGGGATTTAGGATAGTGTTAATTATGTGTTATCAAGTGTTATGTAAGATGTGGAGAAAAAGTATCCTTTTATAGAGTGAGTTCAGCATCTTGCATATATGAGGCACAAAGGAAAGACAGGAACCTGGGCAAGGGAGGGAGATTGACAGACATTGTAGTGCTGGTTCACAATGCTGCCATCACTATTACTCCTGGCACCCTGGAAGAGTACTGTACTACCCTAGTCGGTACCTGCTTACCATCTGCTGCCTCTGAATTTTGTGCTAATTGACAGGTGGGCAAAGGAGAGGTTGCACATGGAAATATAAGGGAAAGACTGATAACAGAAGGCCCATTTGCCCATGTTTAGATTATTTGTGGATAGCTTCTATCTTTCTTTTCTTTCATGTATGTTCACTGTTTCCCGCGTCAGTGAGGTAGCGCCAGGAACAGAAAAAGAAAAGGCTACATTCGCTCATTTCTGTTTTTAATCTAAGTGGATGAAGTAGGGATAAAAGAGTAAGAAGGCTTTCTCCATGCCGTCAACTCCCTTGTGCAACAACAACCGGTAGGGAGAAGAATGGATTTATGAACAAAGGAATGAAGGCATATTGCATATACATGTGTACTGGTTGAGTGGTGCTATTGAGACCTGCCAACATGGACTTGAATGAGATGTTTATGGGCCTAGGGAAAGCACATGATAGCAGGAAGAGAGACATGTTCTTTGGAGTATGAGTCTTAATGGAGAGAACTTGGAGGATATGTAGTGTTTTAGATACCTTGGAGTAGATATGGCAGCGAATGGAACCATGGGAGCTGAATTGAGACATAGGGCGGGTGAAGGGACAATGGTCCTGGGCACATCAAGGAATAGTTGGAAAGAGAGTTGGCTGTCTTTAAGGGCAAAGATGGGTGTGTTTGATGATTAGTATGTTAGACCTATCAGTGCTGTATGGCTGTGAGACAAAAATGTAAAGAAAGTGGATGTGCTCAAGATGAAATGTTTGAGGACAGTATGTGGCATGAGGAGTGGAGGGAACAAGAAAAAGAGGAAAACCAAGGAGGTGGTGGAAGGATAGGGTGAAAAGTGTTTTGACGGTTTGCGACCTAAACATGCAGGAAGATGTGAGGTGAGCAAGGGATAGAGCAATTGGAGTGATGGTGTTCTGTTGTTGGGTTGAACCAGGGTATGTGAAATGGTTGAAGGAAGCCACAGAAAGGTCTGTGGAGTCCGGTTGCAGATAGAGGGCTAAGGTTTTGGTGCATTATACATGACAGCAAAAGAGCAGATATGAGTGAATGAGGCCATTTTCTTCATTTTCCCTGGCACCACCTCGATGACGTGGAAATTGCAAACATGCTTAAAAAATGTTATTATTATTATTATTATTATTATTATTATTAGTAGTAGTAGTAGTGGTAGTAGTAGTAGTGGTAGTAGTAGTAGTAGTAGGAGTAGTGTTAGTAGTAGTAGTAACAGTAGTAATAAAAGTAGTAGTAGTGTTAGTAGTAGTAGTAACAGTAGTAGTAGAAGTAGTAGTAGTAGTAATTTTAGTAGCAGCAGCAGCAGTAATAGCAGTAGTAGTAACAGTAGTATTGACTGAAAAATTTTAAAGCTATTTATTATTTACTGTTGGATAGAAAGCCTGAAAAATTTTGAAGCTATTTATTATTTACTGTTGGATAGAAAGCCTAAGATTTATTTGTTAAAGATTCATAATTTCACTGAATACGTTTTAGCCATCTGTAGAATGAATTACGTTCAAAATGTATGAATAACATTATAGTGAAATTCTGGTAATTGAGCTGCCATTATGTGGTGATACCTGTACATCATGTATAGCATATTGATTTCTCTTTTGGGTGTTATTGTACTTTGCCCATTTGTGGAATTGCCTGGAGAAAGGTTCCTGGGGTTATATACTACAAATGATAATTTTTCTGTGGAAAATTGACAGACTAGATATGTTACAGTTCTACAGTATGCTCAAAAGAGTGCAAAGGGTTGAGTAAGGAACTTTCTTCTTGATGCTGCAGATGCCATACTCATTTCCACTGCATGTGTCATAATCATTGACACCTAATGTTCTATACAGAATGAAGGTTGGTCTCCTACCATTAACCACCAATGAATGAGTCTTGTACCTAAATCTGAGCCTTGCTAGAACTACTTCACTATGTTGGCTGGAGTGGGTATTTGTCACCAAGGGATGCCAAGGTCTATAATCTCTTACAGTTTATTTTTTGTGGTCAGTCTCCAACCATTGTACAGAAATTGTCTTGGACTTATATTACTGTTTGGGAGAGAAAACCAAGCATCAAAACAACTGCCACTATAGCCTGATGATCAGCTCATTCATTCCTAGAAATGTCCCAAAAGTAGGAACCCAGCACAAAGTTACTGCCTTTCATTGAGTGGATAGTAGTACAAGCCAGCTTTGGATTTCTCTCACTACTGGTTGTGATGAGCTAAATCTGTGGGAGAGTTGCAGTGTACTGTAAGAGCTGGAGTATATCAGTGCTTTAACTCTTCAGCTTCTTGATCATTGTAACTGTTGATAATATGGAGTGAGGTTCAGTGGTGAAGATGGGAGCTGTGGGAGGCAGGCTGCCTCCAGCAGTCTTGCTGCTGCTCACTGCTGCACATTCTGTCATTATTAGATTTGGAGCCATCAGTAAAATATTTCTGTTGAAAGTCGATGTTTTAAGGTGTTCTTTAGGAATTTTTGCACAATTTTATTTTTAGTATTTTTTCCTCTTAAATGCAGCCATATACTTGCAATGTGGCAGTTATGAACTGGACTGGGTGGGATCAGATTAATTCCTTTTGGTAAAATCTTGCCGAGATTCAAAGACCTGTTAAAGAATCCTTCATTCTCCCACAGAACAGGGCACTTATTTCTTCAGAGGTTTTCCTGAAGCCTTACCAACTATGCTCATATCATTTCATCAGCCATATCATCTCAGATTTGCCTGTCAAGAGCAGTACAAAGATCATGAAAATTTGCAAGTTTAAAAGTTTTTTGCGACTGTCATGTTGACCTTAAAAGTAAATTGTCACTGATTGCTTGTACCAAACTTTATATCACCTTCAGTGTTATTAATGGGATCCTCATTTGTAGTTAAAACTAAATCTGATATATTGAGTAGGTTTCTTGACTGATTAGGGCACTATCAATCAAATTTAAGCAGATTCCCTTCATATATGAAGCAAAAAGCGTTCTGAGAATACAATACCTGATCACAGAACAGAAACAGGGATGCTGCCACAGATCTCTCTGGATACTGTATCATTACCTGCCTTATTTACCCAAATCATTCCTTTGCCAGAATCAGAGCTGGTTCATGAGTTTGATATAGTGTGTAAAGTGAGGATAATGAGAGTAAATGTGAATAAAAGGAAGATTAGGTTTAGCATTGGAGAGAGACAGGTTGATAGGATTTTATTAACGGAGAAAATGTGGAGGGTGTGAAGTGTTTTAGATACCTGGAAGTGGATATGGTAGGGAGTGGAACCATGGGAGCTGAAGTCAGCCGTGAATGGGTGAGGAGGCTAAGATCATGGGCACATTGTCCATGAGGGCATAGGTTGGTTGGTTTGATGGTATTGCAGCCCTGATGGTTATGTATGGATGTGAATCTTAATATTTTTTCTTACCCACAGGAATATGAGTGGTAATTTAATAGTAGTCTGTTTATGCAACAGCAACTTCACCTAATGGGATTACAAGAATCATAATGCATTGTACATGATGTACCCACACATTTTTACTCTTAATTACAAACTGCATGTTGGAGAGAAAAGATATATATACACAGCATAGTGATAAATCAAACCTTGAATGTTTTTAACTTTGAATTAATTCAAGGCTGTTTGAATAGCAAACATGAGAATTACAACCTAGAATTCCATAATATTTAGGATTACATGATCCTGGAGATTAATACATGCTTAGAAATCAGTGATTAGTAAAAAATCAAAGTACCTGTAGACTGTAAGTACAGTAGGGTACTGTGCTTGAAATATACAGTTATAAATTCATAATTGAAAACCTTAGTGTAAAAGAGTAATTCTAATGGGAAATGATTAGAATTAATACCATTTTTCTCCACATCCTTCATCACACGTACCTCCATCTTTCTTTGTAAGAGAAGACCATCTGGATGTAACACGGAAAAATACAATGTGTTATATAGTATACTTGTTTTTTATTCATTTTCACCTTGACTGGTATGTATTTTATAAAGGTTTGTATGTCAGATATCTTCATATACATTCTGTATGTATCTTCAAAATGTAGTTTCTGTCCTATTCTTTTTCTGTTTACATGCCTAAGTTTTTTTCTTTGTTTACATGCTTAAGTCTCCATTTCCTGGTTTGTTCCCCAATCATATTAATACTGAGTTTTAGTAATTAAAAGATTTCATTTTCAGTAATCTGAAATATCAGTTTACCGAGGCATTCTCCTGTAATTCTGACATCACAGTCACTTAATGTAGGCCTTATTCTCATTCAAGTTACCAGCGTTTCACTTGTATGGAAATGGAGCTTAACAGTAAGTACAACTAATATAAATTTGCTTCAGTTCTATAAGTATGCAGAATGAGTTTTTGTACAGGTGTAAAGGAAAAGATACTCTTTATCAGTGGTACTGTAGTACTGTATTTTGAGTAAGTACAAGTTGGACTTCTTATTTATGGACATAGTGCCAGTAGGTGATAATGATGGAACACAATAATGGTAAAGGCTTAAACAACATCCTAAAAAGAGGAACCAATCTGAAAGGTTCTAAATTTCCATTAATCAGTTATTTCATGAAATAAACCTGATTTATTGGGCTTAATCTTTTCACATCATGACCTGTTGTTTATAAAGATTTACCCATTTTATCTCCCTGTATATACTGGAGTACTAAATAAACAGGTTAGGAGGAGGAAATCTGAACAAGAATAAAACTGATTAATAAAATAAACAGAAAACAATTGGTAGAAATTAATGCATAAACAAAAAAAGAAAAACAGCATTTTTGGTAATTATAGTGAAACACTATGGGCTACACTTCTGAATAAACATCTACAAAATACACTTCTGTATTACATAAATCTACTAACTCATTCTGGTGTCACCTATCCAAGGGTACTTTTTTGAAAGTTGTCCAATTCCACAATTTATATCAAAATGGCTTATTAGCAGACAACATATGATATTTCAATTTATTCATTGGTTAACTAAGACTGATATTTCAAAGCCTAGACCCAGAACACCTTTAATAATTGTTTCACATAAGTATCCAAGCTGGGAAACAAACGAGGTAAGAAACAGTTTTATGGAAAACCTGTGGCCCATCTGTTTCTCGAAACTTTTGGGGCATATTTATATATAGACTTTGATGGCATTACTTTTTCAAATTTTATAGTCATATACGCATTCCAAGTATAGATGGGACACAGTTTGGTTGCTCTCAAACACTCCATTGGTAAATTCTGACTCATGGTCATCAATGAAATCCCCTGAAATTCTTCTTTCATAAACAGATAACATTGGTGAAGCTTTACCCTGGCCACATAATGAGGGAAAGCAGAGTTTTATCTTGGCTTGAAATTAGCACAATAATTTCATGTGTTAAAATGTCTTACTCTTAACCTTACCTGCTATTACACTTTTTATAAGACACTGCAAAAGTATGTTGATAAATATAAAAGTGTTTGAAAAATGAAACATGTTGAATGTTGTGAGCAGTATCAGCATGAGCAAGCTCTGAAGCATCAAGTTTATATGAACATTACAAAAATATTTACACAACAAAGCAAGTGACAGTTTTTACCCTAATGAGCAACCAACAGTCATACTGATAACAATGATAAAATAACATGATACACTGAATTTCACAACTGTCACGTGAGGGAAATGAAGTTATACTCAACCATGACAACTGCAGTATTTTCTCAGTCTCGCCATTTTACAAAAACTATCATATTACCACCTCATATATATATACCATTAATATGATAAATTAACATAATCACAGACACTGTTATGAGTACATTACTGGATCATCTCTTAGTTGTATTATTACATGACAGCATTGTAATGCCATACAAAGCCAACAGCCAAACAAAACCCAAGCACTACAAGGGAAGGGAGGGGGAGGGCTGGAAATCCTCCCCTCCTGTTTTTACAATGTTCCAAAAGGAACAGAGAAGGGGGCCAAGTGAGGATATTCCCTCTGAGGCTCAGTCCTCTGTTGTTAACGCTACCTCGCAAATGCGGGAAATGGCAAATATGTATGAATATATATATATATCCATACTATTTGCCATTTCCCGTGGTAG
>JAUUDZ010462127.1:0-12164 GCA_032361705.1 Panulirus versicolor | reverse complement strand
ACTGAATGCCATGGACTCTTCTGTGGAGAATTTCCGAGAGATTAGGATTTATAGGTGGAAAAACCTGGAAGGTCTGGTATCTCGTCTAGATAGAAAATGGAAGACACTGTCAGTTAACATCAGTAAAATCAGGTTCCATGATTAAAGAAAATGATTGAAACATCAAGGGTCTGACGATGCTCAGGTCATCTCACACGTTGAGCATTCGAAACTTTCTGGACCTCTCGCTGAAGAAATTCAGAAGCTCGCAAGACATACAGCTGCAGCATACTGTACCTTATTGTCTAAGCTATACTGAGGGTAAATGACACGAATACAGAATACTGTACCTTATTATCTAAGCTATACTGAGGGTAAATGACACGAATACAGAATACTGCACCTTATTATCTAAGCTATACTGAGGGTAAATGACACGAATACAGAATACTGTACCTTATTATCTAAGCTGTACTGAGGGTAAATGACACAGCTGCAGCATAATGTACCTTATTATCTAAGCTATATTGAGGATAAAAGCATGATAGCTATGGGCTCAAATAGCTTGAGTGATCAGAACAACAGCAGTAGAGAGGTTGGTCTTAAACTGAGTTGTGTTGATAGATGAGCCTCCAAAACTAAGGCACTGTATTACACACGATTCCTTCGTCTCTGTGTTGTCTCGACTGTAGTACCGATCCTGCTGTGTTTCTTTTATGTTTTCCAGTATTATATGCCAGCTGAATCGTTTGCTTTTTCATTTCTTTCAAGAAGTTTTCTCTCGAAGACTTGTTCTTTATTCCACTAGTCATAGATTTCATCTGGTTGGTATACCCTCAGTGTTTTCTGTTTGAGAGACATTGGGTCTTTGATAGATCTATATTTAATGGGTGTTGGATGTGTTGTCTGTCGCAGGTATTGTTTCACTAGGTCGATGATGATGACAGGTGTTTGAAGGAGGAAGTGTCAGTGGGTGAAAAGGAGTGCTTGTTAGGGTGACGCTGTGTAATGATTGAAGTTTACTTGAAAGACGAGTTTATTGGAAGGTTAGGTTACCTGTTGTCGGGCACACAGCAGTGGTTGGCCGTGTCTGGGAAGTGTAGCTGGTTTTTAAGGGGTTGGCTGTAGTTACAACGAACCTCGAAGGATATCATAAAGTCTCTCTCTCTCTCTCTCTCTCTCTCTCTCTCTCTCTCTTTTATGGTCCAGGTTGCTGGATCTTCTTGCCATCCCACCGCCGACCTGGGCTGCTGGCGTTTGGTGTAGACACATAGCAGTTGACAACACGTCACTCACACGACTCGTTCGTTCTTCGTAACTACATTTTACTCCTCGGTGAGTGCTACCCCCATCGCCCTGCCTCGTCGTAAGTGCTCGTAAGTATGCGTAATTTTACTGTTCGTCGACGCAGACCGTGCAGCTCGTAATGCCAGTGTAGAAACGGTATGATGGGAGCCACCGGAACACATTAAATCTCCCCAATCCTGTTGTGGAACCAGTCACACAATATAACATATTTTGGTTGTGCATAAAATATAGGTTGTGCAGTTGGGTAGTCTGGTTATCAAACACAGGGACGATATGTAAATATTTCATCAACAATATTGGAAAGATATTTTTTTTTTTTTTGTAGGTACTGATGGAACTTAACGGTGGCCAGACCTTGTATAAAGCCTCTGTCATCCATGGTTGCGATCACTCGTTGTTGAATGATTGATCACGCGATTGTGACTGGTCGGTCGTACAGGCGATGGTGGTGTTCCCCGCCCGCCCAGTGAACACTGTAACAGGCTTGACCTCAGGAGATTGACCGTATGACCGTAAGGGTACGTCATATTGCTTCACTCTCGTGCACTCGAGACACACATCCGGCATTGTGGCAGTAATGACAGACGCGGCCGAGCGTTGAGTAGGGGAATACACACACACACGCACACACACACACACAGAGCATGTAAACACACACGTTCACCTTCTTAGGCTAGGGTTGCGTATGTGCACAGACAGTAGTAAAGACATGTTACATGTACACAAGGCAGAGAGACTGGACAGCACAGGTATAAAACTCTAACCCCGTAAGTAATAATTACACACACACACACACACACACTTGCGTATGGTGGCCTGGCTTTTGACCCATCAGCAGCCACTCCTCTATCGCCAGGTCTTCGTCTTTCGACGGGTCTCTGTCACACTTCGCATCCTGCTCTCACTACGAGTGGGTCTGGTCTTGGCCGTCGGGGTGAAGATCTCGCGACCTCACTCAGCGGTTAAGACATCTATAACTCTTTCTTTCGGCTTATTGATTATATTGAAGGTTACATTATGGATACGCTGACCTTGGAGACTCGGAATATCCAGGTATCGTAAATCGCTCATGATTTAGGGGAGAGTAAAGACCTCTCAAGCCATTCATTGTAGAGCAGCTGGGGGTAACCCAGACAGGTAGCCACACCACCCTCATCCTCCCCACAGAATTTCGAACTCTGGGTCTTCGTCCAGCTGGTGATATATACTGGAACGAGAAGAAAGATTGCATCTTCGACCATGTCTCTAGTTCTTCCTCGCGTCGTCTGTTGCTTATGGAGGACAGTGTGTGCGTGTTTGGAGTGGAGTGGGGGGACTCTTAGCGTCGGCGTCTTTCTTGTGGTTGTCATTTTCGTCTTGGGTTTTTCGGCTGCCGCAACTACCGCGCCCTGGAACCCAAGTCAGGTCTCCCCAGTCTCACTTTTGTTTGTGTTTAAACAGTTTTCTGCCGGAGTTGGCTGGCAGGCAGGCTGGCTGGCAGGCAGGCAGGCAGGCAGAAGCGGAGGGCTGGAGAGACTTGAGAGTTGAAGAGATGGACGGCGAAATGGATCACTAGGTGAAGAGGAAGACAGAAATAGAGCAGAAGATAGGGCGGTTGTGGAGAGAGAGAGAGAGAGAGAGAGAGAGAGAGAGAGAGAGAGAGAGAGAGAGAGAGAGAGAGAGAAATCAAGGGCACGGGTAGGGAGAGGAGTCCATCCGACTATGGTAAAAATCCTCGCATTGCACCTAACCTTCTGGTTCATGCTGTGTGAGCCGCGTGTATCGTAGCGGGGACAACGACACTGCCCCCTCCTCTGACCTGGCGACACCCTGCTCAGCAAGGGGCGTTCACATCTGTATACTTTTTGTGAAGTTGGGACGAACAACGTATAATAGTCGGTGTCGTTTGTATGACAACGTGGGGTTGGAGGTGTGCGAGTCCCGATGTCTATGATCCTCATGGAATATATTTACAACAGATAAGTATAATGCTCATAAAAAGTGTCTAATACAGGTAAATATAATTTTCATGGAAAGTGCTTAAGACAGGTGATTATAATGCTTATGGAGAGTGTCTTAAGATAGGTGAGCTATGTATAATGCTCATGGAAAGTTTCTAAGAGAGCTATAATGCTCATTGAAAGTGTCTAATAGAGCTATAATGCTCATGGAAGGTGTCAAAGACAGCCTAGTAGACTGCCCATAGACGCAGGAGTTTGATTATTAGATTAAGCATAATTTATCATGAATTATAATGCTTTTAACGGGTGCAGCAACAACTGCGTTACCCTTGTGAACTCGATGAAACAAATGTATTATAATTTAATATGGTTTTTACCGTCACAGCCTTATTGCTGGTGCAGAGCACGGCTGGTACATGACCAAAAAGTCTAATGATACTACAGGTGGGTGAACAGCTGGGAGGGATAAATGGTTAGACGTGGTGCGACCCGCTTTTGTCATATTGTAAAACGCTTTTTTTTAAGGAAAAAAAATGGTACCTAGCTCTTAAGCTAGAAACAAGAGTTGGATTTCCCTATAAATACTGGATGTGGCGGCGTTGGTAGAGTAGACAGGGTGAGGAGAGAGGTGACCACAGGGAGTTTACGTTGTCAGGAAAGTGATGGCTGACGAACTGGAAAAGATTGGATTGTTTTGGTATTACTCCTTAAGCACGACTGTGTGACGTTTGGATAAGGTGGATGGCTTGGCCTTCGGCTTGAAGAACGAACCCAAGGATCCTATGGTCGTGCTTAAGGGTCGAACCGTCGTCTCGAAGGATCATACTGTCCTGCACAGGGGCTTAGAATTCGAAGGGATAGAGAGTGTGGGGGCTTGAGGGAGGGGATGGCATAGATGGTCTAGCCCAGCGTGAGCATTGATGGAGGTGTGGCTTGAGTGAAGTGGGTCGGGATACAGTTCTGTAGAGAAGGTTCTGTTTGACCCATTTGTGTACATACCAGGGAAGGTCTGTACGATGCGGTGTGGACCTTATGAAAGTCATGTGTGTGTCGCATTGTATGTACCTATGTTGGATATTCTTACATGTTATAAATGAGACACGTAGAGTCGAGAATCCATATAGTGCACCTGACCAAACAGGTCCTCAGCAGCCAGACGGAGAGGAGCACCAGAACACATTGATTGGTCCGAGACCCAGCTGTGAGATAGGAAACCTCCAAAAACATTGTTAAGGCACGGTCCCAGACCCAGCTGTGGGAAAGAAAACCTCCAAAAACATCGTTGTCATGTTCCATACCCAGCTGTGGGATAGGAAACCTCCAAAAACATCGTTGTCATGTTCCATACCCAGCTGTGGGATAGGAAACCTCCAAAAACATCGTTAAGGCGTGGTCTTAGACCCTGCCGTTTGAGCACAAGCCCTCCAAGAGCATCGTGAGGCATATATTACGGCAAGATAAGACCCCACGCCGAACCATAGGGGAAGAAGACCTCGGAATCCAATCGTAAAGTTGGGTCAAGTTATAAGAATTTTATGTAGACAGAGAATATTCGACTTGCCAACTTACCGACGCATATTTCATGATATTCGAAAGATTACGTCCTACGTATCCTGCACCTTCAGAATATTGCTACCTTGCTGGCCACGCATTTCAGAATAGGGAGGAGGACAGTTGGTGGAATTGACGGATGTATGGCTCTTGTGTTTGCCGAGGGCAGGAAATCACAGAGCTTACGAGCAGGGCATCACGAGCACGTGCTCGCTAAGCGGCAGCCGGAGTGAGAGAGGAACTGGAGTGAGGCTGGGGAGTGGTAGTACGAGCCAAGGAAGCGATGTTTATGCAGAAAACTTTTTTTTTTCTTTTATCATGCATTCTCTGGACTCCGGCTGGTGCTCGGAACTGGAAGAAAAACGAAAAATATCGCAACTTTTGCTCGAAGAAATTACTCCTAATCAGTGTAGGATTACTTTTCTGTAATAGCCGACACAGAAGGGTAAAAGTAGATGGAACAGCCACTAACTCTTGGCTTACACATGAAAATTTAAACTTAAGGAAAGAGACAGAAACCCGACCCGTGTTGAATTGTGTAGTTTCTGATCTGAACTAAAAACCGAAATTGGAAAGTAATAGAATAGTCGCACAGTGTCTCCAGACTCCAACACCAATTGTCCCCCAGCCTCCAACATCGACACCAATGGTTACCAGACTCCAACACCAGTGGTTCACCAGCCTCCACCACCAACACCAGCGGTTCCCCAGCTTACAACATCAACAACAGTAGTTCCCCAGCCACCAACACCAGTGGTTCCCTTACCTCCAACACCAACACCAGTGGTTCCCTTACCTCCAACATCCACACCAGTGGTTCCCCAGCCTCGCGATTTTTACAGTGGCGTCCAAAATGTTTTCGTTTTGTTACACTATGTTGTAGGTTAGGCGTCAGGCCATTACTACATCATGGTGTACACACAGCGGCCCCTCGGCTCCTGTCCTGCTCGGGTGAGGGTTTATACTGATCACCCATAACTACCACTGCTTACTGACGTGGCTACAGGCAGGGTGAGGGGCAGGGCTGCAGGGAGGGTGAGGTGCAGGGCTGCAGGGAGGGTAAGGGGCAGGGCCGCAGGGAGGGTAAGGGGCAGGGCCGCAGGGAGGGTAAGGGGCAGGGCCGCAGGGAGGGTAAGGGGCAGGGCTGCAGGGAGGGTGAGGGACAGGGCTGCAGGCAGGGTGAGGGGCAGGGCTGCAGGCAGGGTGAGGGGGGCCAGTGCAGCGAGGACGACCACATGTGATATCAGTACAGCACACTACCACCACACACCACACCACTACCACACTACCGCCACACACCACACCACAACCCAGCTGTCCCTCACCAGACAACCCCTATCATTACCTGCACGAGACAAGGTAATTAACCCAACCAGATTTGAAGCTTGATAACAGGAAACGATTTGTAGAAGATTTAATGAGTTTTCCTAACACCTGGAATTCCAAACCTGGAAATGACGTGTCGCGAGGCGGTGCACTGCACCCTACATGGCTCGTCTCCACACCATCAAGCCACCTACATTAGGGGTATGGCACACCTACACTACGTGGATGGGAAGGAAGGAGATAGGGGGAGGAGGATTATAGGTCGTAACCCTCACAGACGTCTGGGGATCTCCATCGTAAAACGGACTCTAATGGTCTGTGTAATAGGGGCGTCCGTATGGTTACAATGTGGGACATGGTGCTTAATTGGTTTATTTTGCCTCTGGCCAACGTTGCTTAGCATTATGACACTCGTTTAATGACGTGAATAAACAACTTATGATGAGGTTAACTGGGCAGATACAAGAGATAAACTGATAAATGTCTATAAACACCAGCAACAGTAGTAATAGTAGTATCAACCACCACCACAAAGCACCACTATCACCAACCACCACCAACCACCATCACAGATCACTATCACCAACCACCACCACAACCAACCACCATCACCAACCATCACCACCACCAACCACTATCACCAACCTTCAGCACCACCATCAGCTACCATCATCACCAACCACCATCACCAATATCCATTACAAACCACCACGACCAACCACCAAAACCAACCACCAAGACCAACCATCACCACCACCACCAACCACTATCACCAACCCCCACCACCACCAACCACCATCACCAATATCCATTACTATCCACCACGACCAACCACCATCACCAACCACCACGACCATCCACCACCGCTACCACCCATCACCACCCACACGACCTGTCCACTCCCCCCTCCCCCCCGAGGTCTCACTTCGCGCCCCTTTTTCACCTCGAGGTGTTGGGGGATGGGGGGGGGGGGTCAACAAGCACGCTACGTGACAAACACAAACTCAACCACTTCATGAACACGTGAATAATCCCATAACAATAAGTGTCACACACAAGCATCCCTCAGTCACACATTAGGAAACACATGTGTAACGTGAACCCAATCTGGACGGTACAACCAATCATAACCCCGTGTTGTGGCACGTGGTACCGTGACACACAAGCAATCATAACCCCGTGTTGTGGCACCGCACCACACAAGCAATTATAACCCCGTGTTGTGACACGTGGTACCGCACTACACAAGCAATCATAACCTCGTGTTGTGGCACGTGGTACCGCAACACACAAGCAATTATAACCCTGTGTTGTGGCACGTGTTACCGCGACACACAAGCAATCATAACCCCTGTTGTGGTACAGCAACACACAAGCAATTATAGCCCCGCGCTGTGGCACGTGGTACCGCACCACAAAATTAATTATAACCCTGTGTTGTGGCACGTGGTACCGCACCACACGTGCAATCATAACCCCGTGTTGTAGCACGTGGTACCGCACCTGACGTGCAATCATAACCCCTGTGTTGTGGTACCGCACCACAAAATCATAACCCCGTGTTGTGACACGTGGTACCGCATCACACAAGCAATCATAACCCCATTGTTATGGGCGTGGTACTGCACCACACAAGCAATTATAACCCCGTGTTGTGGCACGTGGTACCGAGCCACACAAGCAATCATAACTCCGTGTTATGAAACGTAGTACCGCACCACACAACCAATCATAACTCCGTGTTGTGGTACGTGGTACCACACCACACAATCATAACCCCGTGTTATAGCCGTGGTACTGCACCACACAAGCAATTATAACTCCTTGTTGAGGCACGAGGCACCGCGCAACACAAGAAATCATAACCCCTGTTGTGACACGTGGTACCACACCACACAAGCAATCATAACCCTGTGTTGTGACACGTGGTACCGCACTACACAATCATAACCCCGTGTTGTGGCACGTGGTACAGCGCCACACAAGCAATCATAACCCTGTGTTGTGACACGTGGTACCGCACTTGACACGTGGTACCGCACTACACAAGTAATCATAACCCCAGTTGTAGCCGTGGTACCGCGCCACATAATCATAACCCCGTGTTGTGGCACGTGGTACCGCGCCATACGAGCAATCATAACATGTTGTGGCATGTGGTACCGCGCCACACAAGCAATCATAATCCCTGTTGTAACACGTGGTACCGCGCCACACAAGCAATCATAACCCCGTGTTGTGGCACTTGGCACCGCGCCACACAAGCAATCATAACCCCGTGTTGTGGCACTTGGTACCGCGCCACACAATCAATCATAACCCAGTGTTGTGACACGTGATACCGCGCCACACAAGCAATCATAACCCAGTGTTGTGGCACGTGGTACCGCGCCACACAAGCAATCATAACCCCGTGTTGTGACACGTGGTACCGCGCCACACAAATAATCATAACCCCGCAGTTGCCCCGCTGGCGCTGTACATGATGACATCACCTGACGCCACCACCGCCACGCCCACCTCCTCAGACACCAGGAGGTGAACTATGGTTCCTACAGGAGGATCACACCCCTCACGTTCCTACCTGACGCAGTAAGTGAACAAGGGGTCCTACAGGAGGAACACACCCCTCACGTTCCTACCTGACGCAGTAGGTGAACTAGGGGTCCTATAGTTGGAACACACCCCTCACGTTCCTACCTGACGCAGGAGGTGAACAAGGGGTTCTACAGGAGGAAAACACCCTTCACCTTCCTACCTGACGCAGTAGGTGAATTAGGGGTCATACAGGAGGAACACACCCCTCACGTTCCTACCTGACGCAGTAGGTGAAACAGGGGTCCTACAGGAGGACCAGAACCCTCACGTTCCTTCCTGACGCAGTAGGTGAACTAGGGGTCCTACAGGAGGACCAGAACCCTCATGTTCCTACCTGACGCAGGAGGTGAACTAGGGGTCCTACAGGAGGAACACACCCTTCACGTTCCTACCTGACGCAGTAGGTGAACTAGGAGTCCTACCTGACGTAGTAGGTGAACTAGGGGTCCTACAGGAGGACCACACCCCTCATGTTTTTACCCCGCCCACCCCACCTTTTGCTCACAACAGACATCATCATCCCTCGATTCCTCAGAGACACGTCTTCGCAGTTATGTAAATAAGAACCGGCCGAAATCAAACAGTTTTCTACGACAAATCCATCATACAAGGACACTTCTAATGACAGTACGACCATAATTACCAATACGAACAGTCTAACGACCAGACAATTCATCAACCTATCATGCAACGGCTTACAAATGGCCCTCCCACCCTAAAAGCAAATTAGTCATATCACAAAAATTATATATAAATCTCGTAGAAAATTGTGTTACAAACACAGGAAAACTCACATCAGTCCTTGTAGGTGAGGTTGGCTGTGTGACACATCATCAATGGGCATGGCAACGCCACCTCTCCTCTCCTCTCCTCCTCACTGACGTGTTGCCTTGCCTCGCCTCCCGGCCGGCCGGCCCCCTCAACATCAACACCACAGCGTCGAGACGTTGGCTCATATGACACACGACCCCCATAAGCCCGGGGCTGCAGGGCTCTCCTGTAGGAGTTGGTAGCGAGGTGTGATCACGTCTTCCCTCTCACCAGCCAGCCCGTAATTTGGCCTCCTGGACCAATCACGTCCTTCGCTCACACTACTGCACCTCAGCCACTCAGTCTTCCAAAGCCGGGAGCCGCAGTGCGTTCGAAGCGTCTCACGACTCTCTCGAGGCAAATGAACCACCTGAACGGTCGTTAACTATCGCAACCGCTCGTTACCCAAATATTTAGCTGGAGGTCCACGCCTCACAGTAAACACTGGGAGCGATCATGGCTTCCTCGCATTGTATGTCGTGTCTGTGTCGTAAAATACGTTTTGCAATGATTATCGAACTGCTGTGTTATCATCAACCTAAAATACGAAAGTAACAATTAGGCAATGAACTCCTGACAAGCATTGGAGGAGGACACTTGTGGATTCTTTTTTATATAATTCCTCGACTTTGACTCGTACATTAATGATATATTCTACGTCGGAGTGATAATTACACTAACATGAGCCAGTGAACTCGGAATGTGTGATGAATTACTTAATACTTCCTGTACATTAACTAATAGTTAGATACTGTACGTCGGGAAATTATGGTTCGAGCTTGGTAATAATCAGTACCAGACACGGCAGTAGCACCACCACCAACATTACCCCTACCTCCTCCACCACCATTACCCCCACCTCCTCCACCACCACCATTAACCCGACCTCCTCCACCACCACCGCCACCACCACCATTACCCCCACCTCCTCCACCACCACCAACATTACCCCCCACCTCCTCCACTACCAACATTACCCTCACCTCCTCCACCACCATCACCACCAATACCCTCCCCCAGCACTAACAGGGAGACACTATGCTGCACGTCGTGATCCCATCTCGTCATCGACCCTCAGACAAACACTTCCCAGGTGGCTTGTTGTCCACCACCCGTGCCACCCCCTCCTGCCACCTGCTGCTGCTGCTGCCACCACCCTCCTCCTGCCACCCACCCCAGCCTCCCTCCCTCCGGTATAGTCGGAGGGCCAACCCTACCCGCAGAGTCTACACTCACTCACCCATAATACACATGTTATTCTGTTTACGCTTCCCTCAACCACACATTTCGCCTCAAACGCCACCACACCTTGACACCTAACACACCCCACGCACACACACACACACACACTCTCTCATTTTCCGCCCACAGCCGCCCTTCGCCCCCAACGCACTCAAAGCACTTACCTCCCCGAACCGCATTACCATACCAGACCTGATGCACGCAGAACATGACACACCCGTTCTTTCTCAAAATACGACATAACTAATACACGTTACACACAAGATAAGGAACCCCCACCCCCACCTACCTTTCTGCACTACATAAACGCCTGCTCCCTGCTCCATCGTTCCACCTAAGAGCCTCAGCAAATTCCACAATATACTTATTTTCCTCTGCGTTCTTCTTCTATAAACACGGGCGTTACAGCCAATTTCAGGGGACAAATGCCTTCGTTTCGGCTCGTAGGATCTGAAGGCTTTCCCTTACTGACCCAATACCTTACTGAGGCAGCGTGAGGGATCGCCATCCTCCAGCTTCCAGATACTGGAACGTCTCAGAGGGGGAAAAGATAATCGTGGTGTGTTATCATCCATGGAAAACTGTGTGAGCCCATGACAAGGGACCCCCGAGAGCTTAGGGGGTCCTGATTATGTCTGTTCCCAACCCCCCCGAAGACTAGAGATTGTCCCACCGTCCCTTGAAGACCGGGAATGAACCAGCAGTTTGTTTCATCTTCGTCCTCAAATCTTCTCCTTTCTCTTCGAGGTCCCCCCAAGAGAGAGAGAGAGAGCCACCGACGTTCTCCCGAGCGAGGAGATTCTCCCCACACAAAAGAAACTCTCCCTAGATCGAAGGGACACCTCCTCCCAAACATTGCAAGATATTCCTGAACTTTTAAGGGCGAGACTTTAAGAACTTCCTAAGCGGCAGGTGGATCACCCAGCACACATTGCTCCCTCCCTCCCTCCCTCCCTCCCCCCCTTGCGTCAGGTGGCGCCCAGCGACGGCTTGTGTGGGTAGCGAAGTGTCACGGGTTCAACACCGTCTTTTGTATTTATGTGGAAATCACCACCCCCCCTCCCCAAGTCTCGGCCCCATCCCATCCCCCCCCCACCCCACCCCATCGTAATCTCCCTTGGCGTCTGGTGAGCTGGGACATGCGAGCTGGGCTATATATATGTCAGCAGGTCATGCAATAAGCGCTTTAAGGGCGCTTGTACAACACGCCCGTCACACCATTCGTCTGGCAGCACGTAAGGTGGCCATATACCTCACCGCGAACCCACACAAATTCCTCCCAATGAGTTTGTCTGACGTGTACGCCAAAGCACGCACACCAACACCACGAATACTTGCAGTACAGAAAACGCATATAATAAACACAAGGATACATGTTAAAGGGTATGAAGGAACGAAACATTCTGACAC
>JAUUDZ010462116.1:0-12164 GCA_032361705.1 Panulirus versicolor | reverse complement strand
ACATAAAACAAAACACTCAAATTCTACATCAGCTGCACGTTTTAACTATTCTTATCATTATCTTTATCACCAAACGTGACCGGATGATAACGTACCATTACGGCAAATAAGCATATCTTTTTTCCCACTCCAGATTTACTTCAATGAAGAGTTTAATGTCACTGGTGAGTCTCATGGACTGTATTTCTTTCCTTGTTACACTTCATGAATTTGGAAAAATAAGTATTCCTCAGTAACTACTGTCTCAGAAAGCTTACAATGTATGGCTTAATCGCATCAGTGACATTTCTGGAGTCGTCTGCAGTTTCTTAAGTCATCTACATTTGTGTCCACCATCATGACTGACAGGATAGTGAGGAAACAATACGGCCCACGGACGGACCTCCTCAGTGTCGCTCAAATGGCAACTAAGAGACTGGGAGCCTCAGGCTGGAAATACAGAGGGAACAAAGCAGGGAATTTGTTTCCTTGAGTCTTAGTCGTCTGGATCTGCCGCTACCTTACTAGAGCCGGAAAATTAAGCAGTATAAGAAAATCATAATCAATTCCCGTTCATAAAATATAGTCTTTTCTTCACTTCTTCAGGGACTAATTTTTCTGGTGCAGCACAGCATGAAAGAGTAATTTCTCTGGGCGCCACATGAGATCATCTCCCTCGGTGCAACAAGAGAGAGTAACTTCTCTGCGTGTGCCATGGCACCAATTTCTCTAGGAGCAGCATACTTCACATTCCTACCTTTGTTTCCTACATAACCAATCCCATCCATCTCTTATCGTCCTCCATATTCTTCATAAACACCTAATCATTACTAGTTTTTTTTCGGGTTATGAAAATTACTTTCACCAACAGTATTTACTAAGAGTTTTCATGACCATTAAAGGTGATCTTCGCTCTTCATTCTCGACGTTACTCCCACAAGCCACTTCCCTGAGTCATTCCTCACACCTGGAGTGAGAGGTTTGCAGCATCTTGCATCATGTGACATCGCCAACGTCAACCCATAACTGTTTCCAAAACACAGGTCCGTCAACATAATTGCTTCATGCTATCCTCGCTCTCTCGTCATAGATGTATTTCTTATTCAAATCAAATTTGTCATCTGGTTACTGACGCTTAGTCACACTGCTTTTCCAAGGCCTTACAATCATAGGTACTTTTCTTCGTCATTCATGTGATGAAAAAGAGGAAAATCTTGCAACTTGTAACCGTCAACTCTACCCTCACTTTTCGTTTGGATCCCACAAGATGAAGTCAAGCTCTCTCTCTCTCTCTCTCTCTCTCTCTCTCTCATTCGCAATTCCCCGTTTACTAAACTCACTCTGTAAATATCATCTGAATCAACACACACACACACACATACCTCAGTCGTGGTCCTTGACCTCATGGAGACGAAGCCATGACCCTTGAACACCGCGGGACGACCCTTGCTCATGATGATGGCCTGATTTCAAAAACCGGGCCATAATACCCAAGGGTCGTACCGTCATGCGCATGGGTTATGCCATTGTGTTTGAGAATCACACCGCCGTGCTCAACGGTCGTACCATCTACCTTAAGGGCTCGATCGTGGCGTTGAATGGTCGCACCGTCGTGTTCACAGGTCGTTCTGATACCTTCTTTTCTCGCCTTCCCCTGGACATCCTCTGTAATGTCTTTGTGACTCTATCAGTGTGTTGACTGAACTTGAGAGAGATATGATAATTTCGGCCGTGTGTAAGATGTAAACAGCTCATTCAACATTTCTTTTTTTCATCGATATATATGGGTGTTATTCTGATGTTTGCCAGCGAACAGTTTGTCTCGAGCATACCTCTATGGCGCGTCTTTAACAGTATATAGTAGGTATAATGTGAACTCGTAAGACCCTCTCACACATAGATTCCTACAGCTAATTCTCTGCTCTCTCTTACCTTCTTAACACTGGCTGACTGCAGTGGGGCCTGTATTCCTACCCAGTACCTCCCTGAGCTCTTTCGTTTTCTGACAACTTTTAATTGATTTTCAACCTTACATCTGTATTTGTAGCCACATATACCAAACGTTCCTACAACGTCACTGTAATTTCCGCAGTAGCTGCCACGTCAGTCATCTGCATCATGGTTAATGAAGTCCACTTCCCAGCTGGTGTTCAGCTATACAGTTTCCAAGATCGTATCTATTCCTGAAATTTGTTTACATTATACATTGTCTTTCAGTTTGGTTTCATCTTTTCTACGTCCTTGTTTACCACATAATCAAACTGAAGCATTCCATGGTCCCCTTCCTCAACTGTTGTATCATATTTCACAGTCTCATTTCCCATGTATGTGTTTATGTGTACGTGCTCGCGTTTGTGTGTGTGTTGTGTGCTTGCCTCCGCTCGTACAAGCAAGCATGTTTTCGAGTTGCATGAGCGTCCGAGTTGGAAAAGGCTAACGACTACCATCGTAACACAAACACCACGTAACAGCGTCACAGAGCGACGACTGTACAACCCCTGATTCATTTGTCTAATGACCGCTTCATCCTGGTGCCAGATCGATGACGGACTGAAAACACATTAGTAAATCATTCTGGTAACATCACACACTCGGATCACATGTTCGTTCTAGGCTCATTAAAACATGGTCCCAGGGGGGTACAACAAGGGTCCTTCACCCCCGCACACAGAAGGAATAAAGTTCCGTTTTGTTATACATATACAGCAACAAACTATCCAGCTTTCACTGCGAAATGAATGTTAGTTTTACGAAAAAAACCTCACAAATTAGTTTTATGGCATGAAATCCATTAAAGATCCTCTCATATACTTTTCTACATACTTATGATCAACGCTTTTCCAAGTAATTCACAAGTTCTTTTATAAATCATTTATGAATACCTAGACACCAAAATGGTCAACGTGTCTGTTGCTCATCTTCAAGAAGTTTGGGCGCCAGGATCGCTTGACCGTAGGCTGGTGAGGGCCAGATACCAGGTCAGTATATACTACCATGAAGGCATTTCTTTGTAGCCTAGTAGACTGCTGCTGCTGCTGGTGTGTGTGTGTGTGTGTGTGTGTGTGTGTATATAGACAGTAGAACATGTGAAGACTAGTGACCACAGTTCGTGCTACCCTTGTGCCAGTATATACTACACAGCGAAGGAAACACATGTATGAGTCACGTTCTCGGTTGATTATCATTAACCTCTTCAGCTGGACGTTATGACCCTCGAGCACAGTGGTACTGACCTTCAAAGTGGCGCCAGATACTTGGGCGTCAAGGAAGGATCTGGCGGTTAAGTTGTTCCTCAAGGGTTAAGTCAAAAGCCAGCCCATCATACCCAAGGGTCGTACCGACGTACTCAAGGGTCGTACCAACGTGCTCAAGCGTAATAAAGTCGTTTTTAGAGGTCGTACTGTCGTGCTAAAGGGTCGTATCGTCGTGCTCAAGAAACATAGTTTTCATGCCATTGTTTATCTCTCACTAATACCTCACAAAGTCATATGTTCTGCACTCCTCTTACCTCCACCAAACCTGTAACGATATACAACCAAAACTTTCAGAGATTTGCAACTTAAGTTATAGCTACAGCTGTGGGTGGTTATGGGTCGCGCCTGGAGGTAGAGGGGGCAGCACTTCACCCTGGTGGACTCCTGGTGGTGGTAGGGGCAGTACTCCACCCTGGTGGACTCCTGGTGGTGGTAGGGGCAGCACTCCACCCTGGTGGACCCTCTGCCAGGCTGTCACGGCAGGAATGTAAACACCGGTCGGGTGACCCGCCTCCCTCCCAGGGTTGAGGCAAGAGGCACACGTCAGCTGGACGGAGACGCTGCAGCAGCCATAGTCAACACTCCTCTTGGCGTCAACAACTCGTCCACACACTCGTTGTCAACCGCTACGACCCACTCGACTAGTTTGTCTCTTGTTACCTTCTCAACACCTAGAGCACAACGGTACGACCCTTGAACACAACGGTACGACCCTTGAACACAACGGTACGACCCTTGAGCACAACGGTAGACCCTTGAGCACAACGGTTCGACTCTAAAACATCCGGCAAGATCATTGGGCATGATGGTACTGTCCTTGAGAGAGTGGCATGATGACCCTTGAGCACGATAGTGCAACACTTGAGGCTGAAGGTCCTCGCCTTACCATGAAGGTAGTCCAGCCCTTGAGCACGACAGTATGATGATTCACGAGCACATCAGTACGACCCTTGAACACGATGCAGCAGCGACGCACTCTCCAGTCCCGGCACTGTAGCTTCGCCCACCATGGATATTAGTATCAAATGTCACGTTCCTCTTTAACAGGATTGATGAGCTGGTCACTACAGTCTGGTCAGTTATGGCTGGTGTTGCTATCATTACAGAGACATGGTACACTCCTCCTGCCACATGCTGCTCGGAGGAGTAGGGATTATCTTATCCTTTACGTTCCGATTGGCGCAGCAGAGGGCGTTGTGTTCTTCAGTCATAAGGAAGTACGTCTGTCCCGCACGAGTCCTGAAATTCCTGAGGGTGTGGCGGTTGAGCAGGTCGGCAGCAGACTTGGTACTGGACATTTACCTCAGTTAAACTGCCTCCATTATTGACTGGGTCGTCGCTACAGAGATGTACACCAGTGAACCATCTTGTTATTGTTCAGGCTACCTCAGGGGTAGGTACCCGCGGGCTGAGTCAGCGTTGTATGGGGATGGTAATGATGGTGTCTCCCGCACCCCACACCTACAGGAACAACTGCATTTATTACACGTTGTAGATTTCCCTCCGACACGACCATTTGATTTGTGCCGTTATGTACGGCAGGTTTATCATGCACACTATGATCATCGCGACCAGGACACTCATGACCTCATATCAACCAATATGGCTGACCAGTACATACCCACCCAGCCTGCCTTCCAGTGAGTCTCACCTCCGCTGAGTCATTTCAACATTTCCAGGTTGCCAGATGGCTGGCTATACAGCAGCTTCAAGGTAAAACGTTTCACTACACCCATTGACCTACCGGGGAAGTTCTCCCCCAGGTAGCCAGAGGTGTGTTATCATCAGTGGTCCCAACCATCAGTTTAAACGCCCCATTATCTCTCAGTGAGTTACGGCCCATTGTCATCATCAAGAACCCCAGCTGGCTCTGGGTATGTGTTGTTTAAATGGGCTGACACAAACAGTGTACCTTCGTTAGACTGTTAAAGTATATATATATACATATATATATATATGTGTGTGTGTGTGTGTGTTAGCCGAGACGGCACGGGCAACTGAATGCCCTAATCAAGTCCATCTCATTAACAATATATAACTGAATAATTAATTATAAATAAAGAGGGTTTAATGAACTCAGGCAGCCATTCAGCTGAAAATATACAGTTGCGAAAATACAGAATTGTAAGTTCATAATAGTAACTGGTTAATCGCAAAGAGCTTAAGATCAAGAAGAAGTTGGGTAGTTATAACAATATGAGAGAAGTATATCTACATCTGATTAATCTCTACAATGTGTAGCAGACCACTACCAGATCAGCCCCGGACTAACCCACTGTGAACATCAATAATCAGTAGAGTGACACTCAGGTGACTGTGTGAAGACTGTCTGTTTAACCTCCCACCCCACGGTCACAACTACATTGTCTGTACCACAGGTATATTCTACATTACCTCCTAACTGATATCACAGGAGGAGTCAGCTGCCTTCCTGAATGTAAAGTATTTTGCAGACATTTGCTGGGATCGGCACCAGCACCATTACTGTTCAGGAATAGAACGGCAATGTGGCAATGATACAGCCATCTGGTGGACAGTATGTATGATGACCCACGCTTCTTACACATACACACACATCACCACCACCACCATATACGCCTGACACGTACCTCACAATAGCATATCAAGATAAGTCTGGCTGTTCCCATCATTCAGCAGCCCTTCTCCCATCTTCTGATTTCCTTGGAACCCTCATACATTACGATAATTGACCTCAGATGGGAATCTTATCTATTGGTTTATCTTTGCATCTAAAAGTCTTTCAATTCCCTACACTGCTTCGTCACTGGCTAGTCGTCCCTTCCCTTCGCATCAGCCACCTTACCTGTGAATCTCCTGCCTAGCCCTTCCCTCCCATCAGCCACCCCTCCTGTGTATCCCCAGCCCATCCCTTCCCTTCCCTCCCCATTACCTAGCCTTCCTGCGGGGTTCGTAGTCCATCTTCTACCATGTGTATAGCATGTCTCTCTCTCACTCTTCATCCCGTCAACGGCTCCTAACGAACGACACTTACTCACGTTAATCATTCGTTACCAAACCTTTGAGAAAACTTGCAGAAATGTTCCGAGCTGAAGCCACTGAAGGTCTGAACACGGCGTGTGAACACCATCTGCAGTGTCAGGTCAACTGGAATCCTTCTGAAAGTTTTCTATAACTTCTGCATACCAATTATTAAGAGGGAAAATAACGTGTGTTTGGAGGTAAAATAAATACGAAAGTGATACAGATATTGCAGCGTAGTGGATGAAAAAAAAACATGGCTTACAATAGCGGTAGATTTTAAGTTACACTGATGAATTAGAAACGTCCCGTGACCCGTGTGTGTGTGTGTGTGTGTGTGTGTGTGTGTCTGTGTGGCCCTCAGGAACCACACAATAGAGCCACTGAAGACGGTAACCCTGGTGCAGCAGCAGGGCGGCTCGTCAACACAGTACGTCGTCCCAAATACTTTACATGAATACGTTTCCTCCGCTGTGTAATGTTACATGTTGACTCTCAGCCAGAGACCAGGGCTTTTCACTGGAGGTGCGCTTGGCTCATTGACTACAGGGAGGGTGACCCTGTTCAGGGTTCGACTCTCGCTTGTCAGGGGTCATGGCCCTCAGCTGGGACCTACTCTACTGGATGGTACTTGTGTCTCCGCCAACGTAGGGTTCTGGTTCCCATCTTTTTCTCTTGTCGTATTTTTTGATCCTCATTCTTCACGACCGTGTCTGTGGCAATCCATTTTCATAAAACTTTGATGATATTCACTGACGTCCCACAACTTGTAATTACTGCTGGATTACCCCGATGCCAGAGCTTCTATTGGGAACTGTCGACCTCCAGACCCAGTTGGGTTTCCTCACATGTATACCAACAACAGGAAGGGAACACTTCATGGCCCCCAGCGTTATGTGCCCTTCACCCACACTGCCACAAAAATGGTGTCTTTCTCTCGACTTGGACAAACGAGGTCTCTTACATAGATCTAGTCATTTCCAACTTAGCAAGTGAGTTATACCATCTGTTACTAGATATTTACCGTACATCATAACGTCTGGTGTACAGGGCAGGGGTCTCAATCCCTCCATGATGCGCAGTTGTTCATGAGCTGGGGTTTATGAGGTAATGATCAGTCGTGAGGGCGTCAGAGAGAGTTTTTGTTATGAGTGAAAGTTGAATGTATATGTCTAATATATTAGTGGAGGGTGTCAGGTGACGCAAGCTGGGCAGTGACGAGTCGATTTCTTTAATAGTCTGAATAAAAAAAAAAGTTTATGTAACATTTATAAGACAGGTGAGGCAGGTGCGTGGATCAGAGCACTTACCTACAGCCCATGTTAATGCTACACACGCTCCAACGTACAGACGTGTGGAGCGAAGAATGACGGTCAGCTGTGATATGATAGTAAGTCGAGTGGAGTGTGTGTGTGTGTGTGTGTGAGATGTGGGAGTGATTGCATAGTCGTGCAGGGAAGGTGCTGGCTAGGCTGTTTTTTCTAATTCTCTCTCTCTCTCTCTCTCTCTCTCTCTCTCGTGTGTGTGTTATTACTTGTGACTGTGGTGCGTGTAGTTTTACAATCGTGTTGCCCCGTGTCTCATCTGTTTTATATGTATCATGTCTTTTACACAACCCAGCCTATGCCAGGTAAATATTTACCGACCAACTCAGAGGGGAGGATGAACACCTGGGCTGGGTGTAGGCCGACAGTCACGCCCAGGATTCGAACCCATGCTGACTTATGGTCAGTAACGCTGACCATTACACCTCACAACTACTCCCCTTATCACAGACACAGACTATCAGCTGGCAAATATCAGAATATCTTTCAGGTATTTGGATAAGGAAGTATTTAGCAAGCTGTTCATATCCTACGTAAGACCATAACTATAATACGCTTCTCAAGTTTGGTCACCGCACCTAACAAAGCACAGAGACCTAATACAGGAGCTCTAGAGAAGGACAAACAACATGGTACCAGAATTAAGAAATATGAATTACAGGGATAGGGTAAAGGCTTTAAGACTGTCTACCTTACAAGAGAGAAGAGTAAGGAGTGACCTAATCACACCCATAAAGTTCTGAAAACATCGACGACGAAGACATACATACAAGGTTAAGGGACGAGGCAAGATGAGCGTAAAACTGTCTTCCCGTCACACACACGAGTGGTTACAAACATAAACATCCAAATCTTTTGGTGACGGTAAAGCCACTGAACATGTGTTACCATCACCAGGTCAACACCCAGGTCTGGGAACACACCAGGTCAACACCCAGGTCATCGCCTAGGGCTGGGAACACACCAGGACCCCAGTTCAACAAACTGTGGAGGCCTCAGATGTACAGCCAGGTGGTTGGTGGGCGTCACGGCCGACGGTAAGATGAGGCACTCAGGGGCGGGCGGGCAGTGGGCGGGCTGATGCCGTGCTCCATTAGTGTGGGCGGACAGCGGGTGGACTAGACTGTTTACCTCTAGTGTGGGCGGGTATTGGACTAACTGACCCCCCCCCCCCCCTGCAACCAGTGTGGGCGGGCAGTGGGCGGGATGACAGTGTCCCACACCAGTCGGGTCGTGGGTGTAGTGGTTCGGTCTGCCTCACCAACGGTGGTGTGTAGTGGTCTTATTTACGTCATCTGTAAACAAACAGCAGCACAAGAGATCATTCATAACACTTACAAAATGTTCCTTGTAAAATATGTTGCGATGCCACGAGACGATGCCATATTAATTTCTGTGGTTGGATCTGGTTTCGCTCTGTGTGATTACTGTTTATAATTACTGTGTGTGATTACTATGTGTGATTACTGTTTGTGATTGCTATTTCTATATTAGGAGATGAGAGTTTACACTCGCGTTGCTCCGTCTCTTAACCTTGTATATGTGTACTATGTTTATTCTTTATATCTGTTTACACACACACACACCTCAGCCAGGCGTCTCTCCATTTATCAACCAACCTCGAGGGAAGGATAAACACCTGGGCTGGGTGCGAGCCGACTGCCGCGCCCCGAATTCGAACCCACATGCACGCCCGACCCCGGGCGGTCCCATACTGAATCATGGTGTGTGTATGTGTGTGTGTGTGTGTGTGTGTGTGTAGCACTCCTGGGGTCCCGGATCTTACCCTTGCATTCTGATAATATAAACTTGAATTTCCCAAAGGTACACCTATTACTTCCTCTAGCTTCAGCTTGTTCCACAAGTCCACAACTCGACTGCTGAAGAAATGGTTCCTCACGTTCCTCCGTACACTTCTTCACCTCCTCCGTTCGTTCACTTCCTCACCTCCTCCGTACACTTTCTCATCTCCTTCTTTATACCTCTTCATGTCCCTCCGTACACTTCCTCATGTCCCTCGGTACACTTCTCTAGCCTAACTATGTTCTCTCGTCTTGAACGTTTCCAACTTCAAGGAAATGTTTTATCTTGCCGTCACAGTGGTCTCATGGGAATTCATATGTAGTTATCATGTCTCCTCACATTCGTCTCTCTTCCAGAGTGAGCAGATCGACGACTTCCTTCCTCAGGTCTGGTACCATTTCTGGTGCATTCTTTTACACTCCCTCCGACAGCTCTAAGTAACACCCTCAGATGAGCGAGACACACTTGGGGCGGGCATACACCGGCCTGGGTTAAATCTACTCTTTGTATTTCTCCCTGACTATCTCACTGTCCCTATATTTATAAATGTAATTCTGATGTTGACCAGACTATAGTCTGCCTCCCTCATAATCCTTCTCACGTCAGGCTCTGCTGACAAGCTTAACGTGATGTTAACTCCAAAATTCCTTTTACCGTCCAACTCGTAATTTGTTTCCCCCAATATGGTATTCACCATCTGTTTTCTCTAATGCCTTATATATTTTCATGACGTTGCATCTTCTACACTTACATTTCATCCTCCATGTGTCTTACCATCGCTGGGTTGTCTGCGTCAACATACCTCACAGTTCCTGTTGCATCGCTCTTTCATACTCTCGTGCATCATCATGCAACACATTCTGATGTTATCCTGTCGCCTTTGGGAAATTACTCACAAATATAAGCAGCAGCGAACGCGTCTCTGACATGTTCTCTGTTCCCTAACAGTTAGATATCCGTCAGTTCATGTAAATAGGCTCCCGTGTGACCACAATCTGCACGTCTAGCTTTATCATAATTCTTAAGAGAGACAGCGTCAAGGGCTTTATGGCGGAACAAGAACGTACAATCCAACCACCAAACCCATTGTGTCCATGTTGTCATGAAGTTCATCACCTCCCGTCTTGATTGTGTTCTCAATATCATGTGGGTCATGATCTTGTGGGTCATGATCTTGTGTGATACTGGCCGATAATTCAGAGTCACGTCTCTGTTAATTTTGTGACTATTGAGACTACGATGTCTTTCTCCAAGTCTGCTGGAATTATTCCCTTCATCACCAGAGATATCGGATGATATCACTCACAGCTTAACAATGGTCTGGGCGTAACAGAAAGGACAAGTGTTGAGCTGCTGGTCAACCTGTTACGTTATTCTCCTCACTTCCACCGATGTATTTTCCCTCCATATTCTTAAAGATATCTTTCCTCTCAGGTCATGTTGATGTACAGCTCCTCAAACATGTCCTCAACTGTCTTAATAACTATCTCATCTGAGCTCCTTAACTTACTAATTCGATCCCTCACTATCAATCTACCACTTTTAAATCTTTTCTGGATAGTGTTAGATGTTCTTTATACTGACTCTCTGTTTCCGTCGTATCTCATTTGTTTCTCTCATCACGTTTCATGTCATGTCTTGTCCTCTCTTACCATTCATACGTCGCCAGGCTTGACCGAGTCTCTTATACCATTTCCATTATTCATCCCTGTGTTCTCTTCCTTTAATACATCTGTTGACTTAATTCTTTAACTTCTCTCTTTCGCTTCTCCATTAAAATTTACCGTTGGTACCTTACTTTCCTTCGCCCTGGCTACAGACAACACACGATCCAGCAGAACACTGCTTGTTGCCCAGGTCAGGGAACCGTGTCCTTCCTATCTGTCCCCTGAAAGTTGGGTTTAAGACTTTGTTCCCCTCCCCCTCTCTCCCTCTGTGTGGGTGTGTGTGTGTGTGTGTGTGTGTGTCATGGAGGACTCCAGCAGACCCTGACGTGGTGTTGGTGATGGCTCCTGGGGACAGACACAATGAACCAGCGTCAGGAAGGACGCTCGCTCGCTTGATACATGTTTTACGGTGCGAGACATCTAACCGTTGTGACTTCTGCTCCCCGGATCACAAGAGCTTGACATCATGTGGTCGTTCACCTGCTGGTCACGTCCAGGAATCAGTCTTGAAAACTCCATCACAGACGGACGTGATGGTCACTCCTTCAAAGAGCAATTTAATTGTAAAGTAAATAATTTCAACAGACGCATATGGAGTTTAATTCAGAAGTTCACATGTAAACGAATTACCAGAATATTTGTGTTAACGAATCACCAGAATATTTCTGAACACCGGCGATTCATGTTACCGATACAAACCGTGCGAGAGAATATCCCACGCGTTATAACATTGTTACCAGAGATAGTAAGCACCCACGTCTCCTGTTCTCATATGATACACAAAATAAGAGTTATTTTCTATTTGACTTGACAAATAACATTCTGTGCTTGTTTATGTGGTGTGTCATCGGTGTGTTTACATTGTGTCCTGCACTGGACCTGGTGTGAAGTGATGAAGACGATGCTCAACACGTGAGGAAGACGAGGCGGTTTGTTAACGATGATATGCAGACGATGAGGAGCTGGTAGGGAGGGAGGGGTCCAAGCCCTGACGGAGGCCTGACGTCAGGGAGAGAGAGAGAGAGAGAGAGAGAGAGAGAGAGAGAGGAGGAAGCGGGGTAGGAGAGAACAAGCTCTGCGGACCTGCTGAACCAGGCGTTGAGTCATTTCCCTCAGGTTCCAACAGCCTGACCCCA
>JAUUDZ010462105.1:0-12164 GCA_032361705.1 Panulirus versicolor | reverse complement strand
TGTGCAACACTGGATCAACTGGCAAAAAGTTCTAGATTATGACATCATCCCCCAGGAGTCTGAAACTGGACATGATCAAAATAAAATTTTGGGAGATTCCTAAGAGGCATATTGACAGAATTCAAGGAATTTAACAATCTGCATTACCAAGACAATATGGTGCCACAGCAGGACAATCTTGCCTCTCCCAGTCTGTTGATCACTATAAGATTGTTAACGCACTGGGAAAAAAACAAAATGATACGACTTTGCAAAAGCATTTGACAAATGTCAACATGATACAATTGCACATCAAATGTGCAATGTGGGAAAACCTGAAAAATTGAGAGATGGCGATACCACTTTTTATCTAACATGATCACAACGTATAATGGGAAACCAAGCCAATTACAATGCCTAAACAATAAATGTTTAGTCCCCCAAGAAACTACACTTGCACCTCTCCTATTCTTCATTTGTATTACTGACTGATGCAAACCTGAAAAACATTTTCATATCCTTTGCAGATGATACTAGAATAAGAACAGCATAAATATCAAAAGTAGTGGAAGTTACTTAACAAAACTAAAAAGGGGGGTTCCAGTCCTCAAACAGGCTTACAAGAACAAGACACCTTTCAGTGGGAATAAATTCTAACTTTGGTGTGGGGGAAAACAAAGAAATCAAAATAATTAAAGAATACTGAATGGACAAATACACTGTCATGAACCAACTGAATAATGTGAAAGACTTTGGAGGTTTAATGACCTAACCTTAAGCCAACAAAACAACAGTTGGTGGGATGGATCCTCCAGATTTTCAATACAAAGGAAGGAAAACCAACATTACTGTGTTTTAATACAGAATCAGTGTTCAAAGAAGTTTTATGGCACACATTAATGTGGTAATGGAACTAAATTACCGGAAACCTGAAATCACCAAGACTGTATTCCCTGAAACACAACGACAAAATGTATATCATCATCTTTACCTGAAAACTCTTAAAAGGCATGATCCCTTTTCTAATGACACAACAGACTGGAAGACTGTAAAATATTCCCTCTGAAATCCAAGTATACAAATTTGCAGCAAACAAAAAGGAAAAACATCCAAACATTCAGGGCCCAACAATTTTCAACACCTTCCCTGCAACCATCAAAAACACCATGGTATATATGTATAGTGGAGAAGTTTAAGAAGGCACTGGACAAGTACCTACAACGTGTACCAGGCTGTGGGGGCTACATGGGCAAGCGAACTGTGGCTTTCAACAGCTTGGCTGATCCATGACCCAACTCAACAGCCTGGCCCCAGCCTAGGCTGTGGGGGAAGAAGACCTCTGATGACTACATCAGGTAACCATCACACTATATAAAAAAAAGTGCATCACCCACTTCCCGGATTCCCAATTCCCAGTGTTTCACATACAGTGCTCATAAAAACATATCAAACAATTTACATACAAAGAAAATAAAAAAGTTTAAAAAACTGTGTTGGCAACAGTAACTGCAAGTCATCATTCACCAGGGTTTTTCCTGTTTCACTGATGACTCTTTCTCTTAATCCTTTTCCTCTGTTTTGCATGACATCCTAAGTTTATGGCTTATGTTCATCAGCTCATCCGAGAGGTTTCCTTTTCTTCACCAGATGAACCGTGGCTTTTTTATGAAAGTACGCCACTAGTTTTCACCTATTCAAGAAGCATCCTTCTTGTTCCATTCTAGACCTTTTGGTTGGCTTGGTCTCAGGAACCTTCTTAACAACAAAGGAAAAATCCATGTAATACCTGGTGAATACCAGAAGTTCTCAGAGGCTTTCAGCCCCACAGCCCGGGCTGTTGGATTGGGGAGGTGGTCAAACAAGCTGTCAGAAACCGCAGCCTGTACATCCACATAATCCCTACTGCCTGGCTGGTCTGGTACATTTTGTAGTTACCAGTCCAGTGCACAATCAAACTTCTCTACTGTGAATCCCATTCTGTTTCTGATATTAGAAGGCAAAGTTTTATAGAATCTTAGGCCCAGGATGTTTGTGTTCTCGCTTTATGCAGATCACGCCTATGGATTTTCCAGGTAGTCTTCCATGTATGTTGTGCCAGAAGGATGTTATTTTGGAATGTAAGCTAGGAACCATACCTTCCAAAATATATTTTCCACACCTTCTACATGATGATGAAGTTCTTGAAAGCATTGATGATAAAAAAGATCTGAATTACTGGTTGACTGATTTTGTGGAATTTGTAAAGCACTAAAGCAAAATATCTATTCAGAGCCAATCAGCATGAAAAAGATACAACTAAAAACTTAAAAATAATTATATAAAATAATTCATTTTGGATTCCTTTATAAAAAATTCATCCACTTAGTGAAACTTCATTCCAACAGATTTCAGGGTACGGGAATTGAGCTTCCAATGGACCCTTTGAACCACACTGGAATAAGTTTGAGACCTACTGGAAATTTCCATTAAATTCTATTACATCACAAATTAAGTCCAGTAAGGTAAAGATCCTCTGGACTATTGAATACAACAAACTAGTCCGTTACTTCCAGACCTATCCAGGACACGGCATCAGGAGGGTATGTGATCTCTGAACACTTTCTAAATGCACAATTTCATCCACCTCGTAGGATGATGTTATAATGGAACAATATTAAGATCGAGAAAGAATTAGTGCCTTGAATAATGCCATCATTCATTTTTTATCTTGTTTTGAGGGTCTGCAGGATCCAGCTTTCCATCATTCTGCATGAGGCAACTGTTGTTTTGTTGTTTGTTGAGGGTTAGGTTGTTAGACACTAATCATAATCCAAGATTTTTCACATTATTCATCAACTTTATGATAATGTCTGTGTTGTTTTTGATTTCTTCATTATCCCCATAGCACAGGAGTTGAAATCTATCTCAAATGAAAAGGATGTTGCTTTCAGTTGCCCAGTTAGACTTCATTTATGTCTCTGCATAACTTTTCAGCATCATCTATTTATGCAATTTTCATACTCTTGTACCATCTGCAAAGAATGATATGAAACTATGGCTTGTGTTTGCATGTGTCACATATAAGAATGAGGAAGTACTGTACAGTTCCTTGGGGCCGAGCTTTTCACTATGGAGGTACTGGAAATGGTATTGTTTACAACTATGTGTTGTGGTCTGAGTAAAAAAGTTGTATATCCATATCCCATGATCGTACTTGTCAAACGCTTTTGCAAAGTCTGTGTAAATCACATCAGCATTTCCTTTGTTTTCCAGAGTGTATAAAATCCTATCATTGTTCAAGCATACAAGAAAGGCAAGATCTTCCTACCCGGAAAATATGTTGTCCTAGGTTAGGTAGCTTGTTCACTTCCATAAATTCACTCAACTTGCCTCTTAGAAAACATGAGTGTAGCTTTACACTAATTTACAGTAGTTTAATTAGGTAATAATATTTTTGTACCTTTATATCTTCAAAGACAATGCATTTAAGTTCTAGTTTCTTAGATGGGCTGTCATGTATTTCAGTCTGATTTACCCTTGTTATGTTCCCTGGTATTCTTGAAGATTTAAGAACTGTATCTTCCTTGCTGAAAGGCTTTCAGGTTTAACACATTTTCTTTTATATCTCTGATTTGTTGGTGTGCATAATTTATGATACTGGGAGGTTTTGGAAATCAACAAGATTTCGAGAAATATCAACAAAATCCTAAAAGGTATTAACCCACACAAGGCTCATGGTCCTGATATTTCAACACATGCCCTAAAATGTGTGCGGATATAGTGCATGAACACATGAATTAGTTAAAGATATCACAAGAGAGATGCTAAGTGCCAAGGGAATGGAGAGGGGGCAAATATAATACCTATATATAAGTAGAGAATGAGAACAGGCATTAAAATAGAGGCAAGCCAATGAGTGTGATGCGTAAGATTCTTTGCCTCTTATAAGAAAGCAAGTGGATGACTTTCTACATAGGAGAAATTTCCTGAGAGAGACTGCATGGTTTTAGGGAAAGGAGGTCATGGGTAACTAACCAATGAGACTGAACTCAGCCCAGGTCAAAAGGTAAAGCTAAGTGGACTGTTTGTATCTGGACTACTAGAATGCATTGGACACCGTATCACATGGGAGGCTTATCATGAGGCTGGATTACCAAGCAGAAATGAGGGATAAACCTTCAATTAATACCTTCGTGGGCATTCTACCTCCACGGCCTAGGCTGGGCCAAGGCTGAAGGGTTGGGTCATTGGTCATTGTTGGGATTCACAGCCTGCAGCCTTATATAGCCCTAACAGCCTTGGCTGAAAGGGTTATGTGGGCCTACAAGTATATACAATGTAAACTTTGTAGGTATCTGTCCAGGGAACTATCAAAATTCTCTAATGTGCATCCCATAGTGTTTCTGATGATCATTTGCAAGGTACTGACATGTCTCAGGCCAGGATGTTTGAGGTGTTCTCTTTTTATGCATATTGCATCTATGGATTTTAGAGGTGGTATTTATCAAAGACTTCCATTATCTCAATAAGAAGAAACAAAGGCTGCAACTTAAGGAGGTTTTTTCTCAGTTGGGTTGAGGTGAACAGCAGAGTGCCACAAGGTTCAATCATGGGACCATTAATCTTGATCTATGTTAATGACTAACCTGAAGGTATGGAATCCTACCGGAATATGTTTGCTGATGAGCAAAGGTCTGAAACATGGTTGGGTCATTGGTCCAAATAGCCCCTACAGCTTGGTTGGCCTGGTACACTTTAAAGGTACTTGCTCAGTGCACTCTTAAGCTTCTCTGCTGCACATTATTGTAGCCTTTCAATTTCCTCTACTGACAAGATATTCATACATACTCATTCTAGTATCAGTTGCAAAGGATAACATCAAACTGTGGCCTATGTTCATATCACTGTCATGCATGCAAATGAGAAACAAGGGGTACAAGCACAATTCCTTCCTCAACCTCGTGGAGTCTTCAGAGATCTTTACCCCCACAGCCAGGATTGGACCCAGGCTGCTGAATTGGGTTGTTGGTCAACTGTGATCCTTTGAGATGTTTGTTAAAATCTGCACATACATCTAATTTTTCTGGTTATTCCTATCTTCTGCACTTCCTGAACTATAATACCATGGTCATATCTATCAAATGCTTTTGCAAAGTCTGTGTAAATCATATCTCCATTTTGTTTGTTTTCCTATACGACTCAACAATCTTATCACACAGATTAAGCAAATGAGAGAAGCAAGATCTTCGTGTCTTCAAACAATATTGTCCTGGGTTATGTAGGTTGTTCAATTCCATAAATTCAGTCAGGTTACCTGAGGGCTCTTTCCACAACTTTAATATATGTGAAGTTAGTGCTACTGGTCAAAAGTTTCTTGGGACTGCTTTGCATCCATTTTTATAGAGTGGTGCAACATGAGACTATTTCAAACTCTTCAGGTTGATCCTAGAATCTACACCTTTTCTCCAGAGTATATTCAATGATTCTGCATTAGATGCTTTGCATTTCTTAATGAAGCTGAGTTCCAGAGATCCAATCCTGGGGAAGAGTGTAAGTACAATGCTCACAATTCCCCTCTCAAAATGCTGTGATGTGATGATATCTGCTAAATGTAAAATAAAGAGATTCCTGTTAAGGAAGAAGTCTGTTAGGTCATTTATCAAGATGGCTTCTGGCTCACTGAATACTGATTCATACTGCTATATTCAAATCTAACTCACCTCCTGGCATTCACAAATAAAAGTAAACTTTTGTGTTTTTGGGAGCTAATGGAAGTTGTGGTCCTCGATTTGCATTTTGCATACAAGATAAATATAGCATGTATACAACCCCAGCTTTTGGAAAGCAAACTTTGTAATGCAGATTATGTGGGCTTTCCAGGACGAAGTAGAGGATACTGTTATGCCCAAAATGTTTGTTATTACATAGTTAAATAATCTTTTGAAACTGATAGAGGGGAAAAAGTAACTCTTATAGATATGACACTGTACTTTGGCACTATTCAATTTAGCTAAGTTACTGTTTCCCCATTCTATGATACAAGTGGCATACAGTAACCCTAACAAAATCCAAACTAAGAGTCTGGGGTCATATATTCTCCAAATACTGGAAAAAGTGCACATTTAATGAGTATCTGATCTAGATTTTTGGAGTTGTGACCAAGCTCAACTGAAGGTTCAAGTGTGATTTTCAATGACAAGACACTGTCAGAAAATGGATGGCAAGACATAACTTTAAAGGACAAAGCAATCGCTAGTTGTGTTTGGAAAAGAAAAACTGGAAACACTCCATGAACAACATTACAACTTCTATCTTAAAATCAATTCTTAAACCTTCCAGTAGGCTTCATTAAAACCAAAATACCTGTTAAATATTCATTTACCTACATGCAACAAGACTTCAAATATCCTCTGGCCCCTCTTTCTAGAACAATCACAAGTCATGCTTACCTTCATGTTCTTCGCTGGCTTTCCTCTTTAAGCTACTTCTTCTCTCGAGTTGATCCGTAGAACCATTAAACACAGGTTTTCGTGGGACATTAAACTCTTCGTCTATCAAGCAATCCCAATTTTGCTCAGTCTCGCATATACCATCCTGGTGCATACAACCATTCTGACAAGCATCACCATGTTCCTGATCTTCACTATAGCAAGACTCCCCTGCCTCAGAGTCAGTATCCCTTATGGTGTCCAAATCACCAAGTTCACCATCAACCGTATCCTTTGTATCAGGACGGCCATTCTCACACGTGGACAATACCTTGGCATCATGATCCTTTTCACATAATACTGAATGTCTGGATTTTTCATTTTCATTGTCTACAACTACCTCTGTTCCCTCTTCTTTCTTACCTACTATTAATTTCCACTCATCATGTTTACTACATAATGTTAATTCCTTTTCAACATACTTCTCAGTCATGGAATTTTTATCAGTACCTTTATAGATTCCACCATCTTTATCAACATTTCTCTCATTTACACAAAGTGCATCATGGTCATTTTCAGCTCCACATTTCTCATCTTTATCCTCACTATCTACTTTCTCAATAATTTCTCCCCTTTGCACTGTCTCTATATTGTCATTCACTGTTTCTCTATTGTCAACTTTACATCTCTCCAGTTTATCATGTAACGCCTGTTTAACATTTGCTGAGATAACAACACTCTCTTTGACTGTGTTCACATTTTCCTGCATCGTTACAGGAGAGTCAGTATTGCTTTCAGTCCTGCTTTCAACAGTTTGACACTGTTCAGAGTCTCTGCGAATTCCATCTGTGTCAGGTAATTTGTCTTCAACGACTTCTTCATTACAATTTTCTTTGGACGCTTCACTTTCATTTTGTAATTTGATACAATCACAGCCTTCACTTTCTTTATTGTCATCTGAGCGGTCATTCGTCTCATTATCACATTTTTCTGGAGATGAGAAAACAGTATTTCCCATGCCACTGTCACTACTTGCACAGCTACTCAAATCTGCACTACATTGATTCTCTGGAGTTTCTTGTGCTGGTTCTGCCTTGTCCTCACCATTCCCACCAACTGCATGCTCTGCCTTCTCCTCACTGGCCCCCACAACCTCCGACGTGCTGCTCTGTGGGCTTCTACTAGTCTCTTGTTCCGACATAGTAAAGGCCTGTGAAAGATAAAAGTTGCTGAAAATTATTCTTTTTTTTCTAAACTGAGAACAGTTTCTTACAAAACAGAACAACCGATAAGATACCAAGACTAAATTCAGTTTGATTACATCTTCTAACTTCTAAACTGTAAAAAATCCTACTTACTGCTGTCTGGTAAGATAAAGATCTTCATTACACAAATTTACTATGCGATTTTCATTATACTCATAAACTTTAGATAAGAATGATGTAAAGAGCCTTCCTCTATACACAAACTCTCTGCAATTCGATGGAAGCATAAGACCACAAGAACCATACATTTCTTATATGTACCAAAATTAATCAAATGCTGGGTGATCAAGGAAATCATGAGAGGTTCTCATACACTCTGTCACTTTTTTCATGTTTTACTTACAGTATTTGTACTCTAAACCTTTTCATTATCAAATTATCAACTTACTATAAATTGTGGAATACAGAAAAAATTTTGTCAATTACTTATGGTTCCTTACTTGCTTTTCATCAATTATACTTGGTGAATACCTGGTGAGTCTATGGGGGTCTTCAACAATGACAGCTCAGGTTAAGTGTTGGGCTAGGGTGGTGGTCGACCGAGATGCTGGAAGCCACAGCCTCCAGGCCTACATAGCCCTCACAGCCTAGCTGGTTTGGTACACTTTGTAGGCACTTGTCCAACACACACTTAAATTTCTCTTTTGAGCATCCCATAGTGTGTATGATAATATCAAGCAAGGTGTTGAAGGGTCTTGGGCCTGAATGGTGTTTTCTCTTTTTGTGCATACTGTACCTTTTGATTTCAAAGGTAGTACTTTAAAGTCTTTCATGCCTGCTGGACCAGCAGGATGCTATTTCCAAGTGTGAATTGGGAATCGTATCTTCAAAGAATTTCCAAATATAGATGATACACCTCTCCCATATGCACTACAGGGAGTATAATAGCCTCAAAGATTTCAGTCATTCTCAGTAATTAAGCTCTTTTACCACATTAATACGAGATCTGAAAAATCTATGAACACTTTCTAATTGTAATGTTGCCTGCAATTAGCACCTGGAATAATATTATTGGTTTTTCTTCCTTTTATCTTAAACGTCTACAGGATCCAGCCTACCATTCTTCTGCATGAGGCAACGATTGCTCTGCTGTGTTCACTGAAGGTTAGGTCATTAGATATTACTATTCTGAGGTCTTTCATATTAATTAACTGACATATGACAATGTCTGTGTCTGTCCAATATTCTGTGTACTTTTATAATTTCTACATTTTTCCCCATACTGGTGGAACTGAAACTTACCTCCACTGAAAAGCATGTTGATCTAGGCTGCCCAATTAAAGACTTTGTTTATGACTCCATAGCCTTTCAGCATCCTCTATTGATGAGATTTTTATACTTATTCTTGTATCATTTGCAAGTCATGATCATTGTCAGAGACAAGCCCCCTTTTGTTCTTCACAGGACTCTAAGCTCTCAACCTCCATTTGTGTCAAATTACTGCACTACAATTCTGGCTTTGAAGGTTTCATGTAATAATTCTTGGTCCAACCAGACTTTACCATTTCTCCTTCTTATAGTGTTAATCATTTTTACTGTCGCAATATGGATTCGGAGACTACTCCATATCTATACAACCCAACCGGCAAATGAGTCCTTATGGTTCTCTGAGGATACAAGTTCAAAAGATGCTACCAAAGTAAGTTAGCATTCTTCATATCATATCCTACCATCACAAAGGAGAGCCTGTTAAATTCAATGGTTAGATTTGTAGCATCACTTGACAACAAATTTTCCCATAACAATAAGGGCGTCTGAACTAGGATAGCAAAGCTTAGAAAGATATAAAAGCTGATAAATTCTTTCCACTGAAGGATCCATATATATTCAGTAAGGTATGACCAGATAACATGCATGTTTAATCACAAACATACAACTAAAAAAAGTTCTGTGCCTCTCAATATAAGACAAACTTATAAAACCAAGGGTAAATTCAATGGTTAAAAATATCGCAAAGCATCTAATGGAAGTGGTTCAAAAGCACATCAATAGACATCTACCATTTATGAGAGGTAATTCAAAGCACTGATGAGATGCAGAGGCACTATGTGATCCTATGAAAATAAATATGCATGAGCAGGGAAGGTTGATCAGGGGATAATAATTTAGAAAACCTTGAGATAACCTTATAAATGAAATTCTTACACTTAGAAGAATCAACCTGGTAAGGAGGAGATGATGCAGAATATCATTCCATGACATGACAGATTATGCCATACACTGCAAACTTATTCTTAATATTTGCCTATAAAACCTAAACAAACTTCTCTAAACAGCCAAGTCATGGTATATCCGAGACACTATAGGGTTAACCTATTAAGTAATACACATAAATAATCAACACAACACGATCAAACCTCACTAGAAGACGAGATTTCTCATAACCAATGATAATCTAGATAAAATAAACCAGTCACGCTCATGGAAATTCCCTGATAATGTAGCGCAAGTTATAAAGAAACGAGCACCACTACCCAATGCAAAGCAGGAGCTAATGATAACAAAATGACATGAACTATTCTGTTAGGTATGTATATCCGTAAATTGTTTTGGTATTTCATGTGTGTATTAACTACTGTTGCACTAACTGACTCACTATTTCCCCTACTACATATAATTATCACCATCTCAAGCATCATTCAATCAAACATAATGTTCCAAATGTATTTCTGGAATCATTACAGACAATATAGACCAATAACCATGCAATGAGGTAGGTAGGTAGGTAGGTAGAGCAGGTGTAATGTGTCGTCCATCATGACAACACTAACATACAAGTTGGCAACCTCATGATGCACATCTTTCCTACTTACTTACACTCATTGTTATACACACTATGGATGACTTTGTTCTTCCACTATAACATGTATTGTTGTTCTTGCTGAACCTAACATTAAATAATACAAATACATGACTCTCATCTGCAACACTGACCAACTGGGTGATCCAGACTGCACTCATTCTTATCATTTCTAACCTTATCATAACACACTAGAGTATGGCTTTGGATAATGACATGACTAAATATATGTGATGATGTACATCGATATATTACCCGTAGTGGAGGACTGGCCTGGGTCGTGTATGATGACCTTGATATCTACTACATCATTCATTACTTACAACTCCTTATCATTATCCACTTCCACTTCAACGCAATAATTAAAATAACTCATGACTCACCCACACATGCGGGTAATGCAGAAAATCCACCTAAACTTCCATGATCTAGACTCCATCAAGTTTCACTCCCGCTCCAAAACACATATGACTTATATCAAGCGTCTCAAACCTGCTTTTGTACGAAGAAACATTCCGTTGTGATCATTATCACTCACTTACTGTGCAAGACCATTTCTGGCGAAATGTTTCCTCTTGTAGGAGAAGGAAAGAGGAGAAACTCGACGAGTTGTCCCGACCTTAACAGAGGCAGTGTTTTCAGTTACACTGGCCCCTCGCAAGATCTACCTTCGAAACCTATAACTTGTGTCCACAACAAACACATACATTTATACATTTCCTTTATGTAACTCAAATATATATTCGTAACACAAACCTTGAGGGTTATTAAAGTGACGATAATATTCCCTAACTTCTATTTACCTTCTCATTATTTTGGTATATAGAATATATAGGAAAGCGAAGACATGCCACAGCATTCGAACATCAATCAAATGACGGCTGGGTTCCATGACGTCATCAGTAGGCGACCAATCAGCAGGCAGACATTTTGACGCAACAAACTAGACCACGCCGACCGACCCACTCCCTAACTACCTTCCCTTTAAATAAATATAAATCTTCATTGCAACACGATTCTCCTTAGAAAACAGCTGTCATCTGACCTTTGTGCCCGCAGCCGTGTCATCTCTACCTACAGATAACTTCCTTTTAATGTTCATTCCGTCATTAACATTTGTAACTGAATATTCCATAAGTGAATATTCCAGACATGTTATGATGAACACAGACAACATCTGATCACTCGGGAGATTTATTCTCACTTGAAACATAAATTACATCTCACAATACTGACACAATTGTCAGTGAAAAAAAATATCATTCATCTTACACTATATAATACTTGGTGAGGAAAGTTCCCATTGTCCAATGAACTATTATTCAAAAAAAGAAAGAAAACAACATTGAGGAATATTGAAAGGTCACTATTTAGTTTGGTGCAACAAACAGCTTTACACTACATAATGACATCATAGTTTAATATATCTAACACCATCAGACTTCGGGAAGTGGGCTAGTCTCACTTCAGGTAAACTTTATAGTTATTTCATATATTTAATGAAAAATAATGAAAAGGAATAAATCACTGGAACTCTACATTTTAAATCTTGCTTTACAATATGGAGGAAATTAAGGCTCGACATGGACTGCAGTCATCCCGAAAACAAACATGGCGCCACCTGGCCAGCGTCCGTGACGCAACCGTGTTGCCTCCCAGCGGCGGCCATGACCGCCACAACCTCACCCTCACGCTTAATTGAAAGAATTTCAG
>JAUUDZ010462104.1:6017-23406 GCA_032361705.1 Panulirus versicolor | reverse complement strand
TCCCCTATCCCCAGGGATAATATATATATATATATATATATATATATATATATATATATCAACATTATATAAGTACACAACAGCAGAAGCACTGTATAATTTACCACATAAGACACTGAGTATAAGTCGCTTTCAGCTGAAGGCAGTCATAAGTATTTGGGAGCTGATTGAGACTTCCACATCCTCCCACTATTTTCTCCTATATTTTTCTGGATGTGTATGTATTATCAGATCATGTATTTTGTAGAATTTTGTAGATAAGTAGACAGAAAATACAATTAACTATCATAAATCAACAATACGAGAATTTGGGCTGCTAAGCATAATTTTCTCGTATATCTTTACGAATATGTACATAACTATTAATTCATGCAGTATGTAAGAACATATCAAAGAGAGCTATGCAGGAAAAATATATAACAAATACAATTTTCCATATCATTCACTGATTATGAGTTGAATATTTTGAACAAAGTGCAATCACAAGCATTTGCGTGAAAGGTAATACATCCATCTCTTTCAGCTATTTTCTTCCATATTTTTCAGAATACTTAGATAATCATTAATTCATGCATTAGGAATGACCTTACAAAGGAGAACTGTGTAGAAAAAATATATGAATTATACAATTTACTGTACCTTCACTGACTGTGTTGAGTGCTTTGAACCAAAGGCAATAACAAGTGTTTAGGTGTTAGGTAAGACTTTCACCTACACTCAGCTATTTCTCCTAAGTTTTGTTTGAATATGTACATAATCATAATTCATGCATTATGTATGAACCTACTTTGAAAAGTGTAGAAAAAAAATAAAAACTACAATTTACTTTATCATATAAGCTGTATATAAGCTAAATATTTCAAACCAAAGGCAATAGTCAGTATTCAAATGCCAGGTAAGATCTGCTCCCATTTTTGTTGAATATGAGTTAAAAAAAAAATACACGAAATATACAATTTACCAAATCACTGACGGGTTCAAGATGAAGGTAACTGCAATCACTCAGGTACAAAGTAAGACTTACAACTTTATAGCTATTTTCTTGTGTAATTTTTGAATACGTAGATTAATTCATGCATTAAGCATGAACCTACTGAAGATAACTGTGCTGGAAAATTTTTAGAAAAATAAAATCTAACATGCCATACACTATTAGCCAAATCTTTTGACCCAAAAGCAAATGCAAGCCTTTGAGTGCTCAGTAAGGGCTGTACATTGCAAATTTCTCTTTATTATTTCAATCATGGGACTTTCATGTCAGATTTTAAAGTTAAAATTCTTCAATATCTCTTCCCACTATTTTCTCCTGTACTTCTCAAATATGTTAATTAATTAACAATCAATTCATGCATTAGGTAAGAACTCACTGAAGAGAACTATGTAGAAAAACTATATAAAAAACACAATTCACTTTCATTCAACAATTACCTGCAAAAGCTGAATGTTTTCAACCAAAGGTGATCTCAAGCATTTATGCCTCACATGGCAATTCCAACTCCACCAACCATTTTTTTTGATCAACCAATTTTTTCTATTATCTTTCTGAATATGTTAATAGTCATGATTGTTTCTAGATTGTATGTATATATTACATACATATGTACACACATACATAATTCACTCTTAAGGTTTTTATTTGTTATCAACATTTTACTTACAGTGAAAACAACAAAATGGAAATTCATGGAACTGAGAACCATGCTATTTCCCCATACCTATCAAGCTAATCTAGGTGACATCTTTGTAAGTTATAACAAAACTCTCTAAAACTCCAAACTTTTCCACAGTTTCTATGAGGGTTAAAATTTCTCAAGATCAATAAGTTTCCAAACATACTTCTGATATCTTTCCCAGGCTACTGTCTTGTTACATGTTTTCTGTGCTTAAAAGTCATCTATAACTATTCTAGTCTTCCTTCCCTGTTTAAGAAGAATAATGCATATCTATCAACTGGGGCCCTGCATAATTTTCCTTTCTTTATAATGAGCACTAACCTTCACCTATGACTACAAAATCTATGATGAACTTTCTTGTCTTACGCATGCTGTGTTGATGAAACAACCATTTGAACCTTAAGTAACATACATATATGAGATTATCATCATCATGTAACCCTAGAATCCCTTTTTATTGGTTCCTGCAACTAAAGACTACACTTCAAGGGGTAGCAGAAAAAGTGGGCTCCTTTCAGAGAGGAAATTCCATGGTAACTGAAATTTTCTTCCATCCACCGCCAACAATAACGTTTTGTCAAAGATGCCTCCTTGCTCAAAGTGTTACCAGTCAAGGTGGTGCCATTCATGCACAGTAATCAAATCATCTCAGAGTGAAGCAGTGACTTTCAATTATGCTTTCTATTTTTCTCTAAAATATTCTCCTATCAAAGTCTAATAAAACTGGAAAACGTATTTTGCAGCTGTCCTGTGGCAACTAAATTATGGATGAATGGAAAAACAGATCATAGTGCAACAGGACACACAATATCTCCACACCTCTTGACCTCTAGTCTCACCTGATGGAAGCTACTAGCTTAATGAGTGCAGCAGAAGCATTATAGATGGAAACCTACAACAAGTAAGTCAAGACAAAGAGGATGTTCATGGCAGTGGAGGCTAAAGGGGTCATACTTTAAACAAGTGCCTAGGACACCTACACATGGCTTGTATTTCAGTACACTGTGTTAAACCATCTATCCACCTGTACCTAGAGAGTACCTGTCATTTCATTTGACTAATTTTAAATGAAACAAAGTAAGGTTAGAGGCTGACCTCAAATGATGCTTTGCCCTGTCTACAATGTTAATCACCTGCCTGGCATTTAACTATCAATTTTGCAAGTAACTGCTGGCTTAATCCAAAAAATGACACTGCTCATGGCAGCAGCCCTCCTATCAACATCTGCATACATGGGGCATCAGGCAATAGCAACATTTGACCAAGGCTGCTCTGTCCAAGTGATGTAATAACTCTGTACAGCCCTTTGCTCCCAACAACAACATGATGTCAAATCAACCAGTTGGATGGATTCTCTCTCTGCCACTGTGGTGGGTTCTTCTCTCCACTGACATTACCCTACAGGGTTCCTGGCTGGATTCCCCATCACTTTACCTCAAAGAAAATAAAAGAAACTCTATCTCTGCTCTACACAACAACTGTGTGTCATTACTAGACTTCCCAGTGGCAGCCTGAGCTGCAACTACACGTTTCATGAACTTTAACCTGTGCATTTACATTTAAGATTAAAGCTCATTAATCCCTTTTATATGTACATGGAACAAAAGGATTAAGAAGGGATCAAAGACCCAGCAACTTTAGAAATTATTCCTGATTTGTCAACACAGCCCCACTCAGAAAATGCTCCTCCTTTACCTTCTCCTATATCATCTTCAGATCACTGAAGCTATAAATAACTGCCTCTGGTAACTCGTCAAAGCCTTCAACTCCAATTGTTGCAAGTTCTTGTAAAAACTACACTCACTATACAGACTCTTGATCTTGTCCTACCTCTCAGCCATGCCCACCTCAGCACATCTTCCTCACTTCTTACTCAACCCTAAACACCACACTACCAATGCAAATGATATGGTCATTTACCTCCTGATTGGGGTTTCCTGCCGTATTGTAGTAATCACAAAAAAGGTCACACTTCTCCCATGTCAGAATCTTAAAAATAAACTGGGCTATTAAGACACCACACATCCCATTTCTCATGGATAAATTTTCCTTAACATATGTATTTCTTGAAAATAAAAAGATACACTAACAACTACATACCTCTCTTACAACAGATTTTCTAAACTTAAATGGACTTTTAAGATATTACATAATCGATTTCTCAACCATCATTTTTTTCCTTAACTTCATACACATTTCATATAAAAAAAACATTATCGACACTTACCTTGTAGGTTTGCTTCCCGATTAATGAATCCCATTGCAGATAATTGTTCAAGTTGTGAAGCATATTGTTGCTCAGGGTTACCACCACCACCACCACCACCACCACCAGTTAAAGCCTGGGACTGTTGACAGATGAGAGAACATTATGGGAAACCTTGTGCTATTATTGTCAGAAATTCAAATATAAATAAACATGGTTGAACTATGGTTTGATGAAGAGAGGAATCTTCAATCTAACTTGCCACTACTTTAGCTATTTGCTTCTGATGTACAAAAATCAGATTCCTCTTTTGAGAGGATCCCCAAAAGAGCTAATCTTTTTATTACACTAAAGAATAATTTCAGAGATATAAATATGAGGAATTGTAGCCCTTGTTTTCTGCACTGTAAATTCTCAATTACATTCTGGTTATTTCTTGTGTATAACCTATCAAATTCATAGCATCTACTATACAGTCTGTCCTTGTTCAAGATACTGTTGCCTGGGAAGTCCACTTCTACCAAAACTTAGTCTTTTTTCCTTATCCATGACTGATAATGTAATCATATCTCACTGAACTACTCTATATAAGCATATGTAATTATCTTATCAATGTCCATACAATAAATCTGGTGTTTGTAGAGATTCCTGGCTTCTTCAAGAAACTGTGCTTCCCTGCCCTCATTGTCAGTGGGGTTGGGGCTTGGGACTCTAGTTCTGCAAATATTCCCTATAAAGAGTGCAATGGTGCAATGGTGCATGTGGCTTAAGATGAAAGAGGTATGTATCCATTACATTTGACAAGAGATAACTGTTCATACGGGTAAATAGAATGTAAAAGAAATAAACAATGAATGTTAAGAAGATGGGAGTTGTAGACTTGTAGTATGGGCAAATTAGACATGCTCGGTAGTTGTGAGAAAAGACTGGAAACTTTGAGTTGAATGGAGTAAAGAACATAAAATCAGGTCTGCAAAATGAAAGATGAGTGGCTGGAGTTCAACATTCATAGCAACTCTTTTTCCATGGCAATACCCTTGTGGGAGTTCCCAAAGGGAATGGGCATTAGAAATATAGACAGGAAGAGTGGTTGGAGAAGATGCTTCACTGTGAGTGTGTCAATGTAACACTAACAGTTGCAAAGTTTGGTTGTGAGAAGCCAAGAATGTCAAATGGTTGCCCAAGCATCATGAACTGAAAGACTGGAAGAAATGAGGAAGTATGATGTCTTCCAGAAAGGAACAGGAGAGGATCTGAAAGCTCTAAAGAATGCAGTTGAGTGCGATGAGTGACTTGACTGGGATGGTGAGACAAAAAGTAGAGGAGGTAGTGACAGACCAAAATATATGTGGATTGTGAGCATCATCCGGTATGAATGCTGTAAATATTTACCTCAAAAGACAGGGTGGACAAAAGCATGACTGTTTCTGGCAATGTATGAAGAAAATTACAAGAGGGGGATGACATAAAAAAGGAATGGGAAGCATTCCCAGTGAACTCACACTAATGGAAGAAATTATGCAACTACTATGCCTAATATTCTCTACGTAATCCTGGGGTAATGTTAGATTTTGATTCAAGTAATGAAAAATGTACAAGATATTTCCAAAGAAAAAACACCACAAACATCCTCCCCATATATGCCAGGACTTGATATCCTCATACTTGTGTAGTGTTAGTGTGAAAGTTGTAATAATACTAAACATTCATGTTATTCACTAACAATGCTGTGCAGTGAAGGAAATAAAAGTAGAATTACCTACATAAAGAAAGAAAGATATCCTTCCATATCCTCCCCATACTTACCATCCAATCTCCCTAACACTGAATCTTAGTGTGAAAGGTGTAATATTTCTTAATATATCTATGTCATTTATCACCAACACTGTGCCTGAGTATGAAAATATGAGTACAATATGATGGCTGTGTAGTACGCCGGCACTTAATGACTGTTAAGTTGCACTCCTCTGACCCAGGTACCTGTCTTCATTTTCTGCCTCACCCACAAGTGGTATACTGGCATTCTATCCACAAACATACAATCTCTCTTTGTCTCACACAACATTAGACAACACTTAACTCAGCACATTCTTCATAACTCTAGATTCTTCTGCAGTGAGCATCATGGACTACCGCTGCCTTTAAGCAAAATGGTAGGAGCAATAGATAGAAGCAGTAGGTAAGAACATTTAGGCAGAAGCATTAGATAGTAGTAGTAGATTGGAACATTAGATAGTAGTAGTCAGTAGGAACGTTATGTAGGACCCTCTGCAAACACTGTACTAGGGTTGCCATCTGCCAGTGGCCTGTAAAGAGTGAGGTACTAAATCATAAGAGGTGGCACTAGGGTTTACTAGATGTGGAGACTGCTGCTGTTACCACCCTTTTGAGGGAGTTCCAGGAGGGAAATGGCATCAGAGTTATAAATAGATATGAAAACAAACTCAAAATAAGGAAAGAAATGCAATATTTTCATCTCTATTATCATGCGCCATTACACACATCATTCACCCCACTGAACACTCACTTGGCACGGGTCCAAGCTAACAAGATGGTAATATATCTTTCCGTGAATTATGTTATTTTTGAAATGCAAGTCCATCATTTCACAGCGGGAAAAATTTTGCCTGTTATCTTTTTTGTTTTTTGTGCACTCTGACTGAATTTCCCGAACATGCCCATCATTTACGGGTTAAGGGTAAAAGAACTGTGCAATTTTCAGGTTGACTGCTTTGTCACTGTAAATATACAATTTCTATTTGACTCTTAAAGACACTGTGAAATGTTAAATACATCAGCTACACTACTAACAAGTTGTGATCCTTCTAATGTATTCATCAGTTTCATACTTTATTCATGTTTTGTTACTGTTGCACAAAAGGAGACACAGAAATGTACTATACTCTGGAACTTGTAATACATGACTTGGAATTGCATATGTAATGCCTGAACTATGGCTCTGCCTTGACAATGAACAAATTGGACTTGGGATGCCTGTAATCAGAGGATCCAACTACAAGACTGTGATGAAAAAAGAAGTGGGTCTATCTACCTGTATCTCTGATGTCCAATCCCTTTGAGAACTCACTCAAGGGGATGGCCACCACAAGAGTCTCTATAACTGGTGAAGTCCTGTGTCAATTCTTAGTGCCTCACCCTTAACATTCCACTGGCAGAGGGCAACTTGAGCACAGTGTTTTCAGAGGCTTCTCCCTAATATTCCTGCCGAAAGGTCCAACCATCTACTTCTACCTAATGTTCCTACCTACTACTTCTACCTAAAGGTCCTATGTAATGTGCCTACTTACTACTTCTATCCACCATTTTGCCAAAAGGAAGGGATAATGCATAGCACTCTCTGCTGAAAAATCAAGAGATACAAAGAATGAGTTATGTGACTTAAGTGTTATATAAGGAGTGACTGTATGTTCTTGGACAAAATGCCAACAGTTTAAGTGTGGGTAAGCCAAAAATAAAAGACAGCTACCTGGGACTTGCTGGCTTGCAACACAGCCGTCATTAACCCTTTCAATACCTAGGCAGGTAGTACTGGCATTAAACCTCCTTGGTCAGTGGATACCTACAAAGTACTCCTACCTGCAGTCTGTATATCACTAGTGTACAAGCAAATCAGCTTTAGAATGATCCACAATTATATCTATTCTAAGCTTTATTCAAATTGTAATTTTCTTCAACATCCTTTTACGTGACTTGATACATTTGTGATACTACACTATCAAAACTTCAAAAGACTGAATTGAATTATTGTAACTAAAGGTAAGAAAATGCACAATTCCACTTGAAGAAATAAAAATAATGTTTCTTTGACTGAGGAGGTTCAAAGGGTGAGATAAATGATACACTGGGGGTTAGCAAAATGTAAACAAGTGGGAAGGAGTACCAGTAAGGGAAATCAGAAAAACTGGCAACTATAACTCATATGCAACATCATATCTCTATATACTTACCATAGTAGACATTAGGTTTGCAAAAGCATCAGTACCAGGAACAAGTCCAGGCAAACTGCTTGATGTTGAGGATGTGGATGTGCTACTAGGAGTTGTAGATGTAGTAGTAGTAGAGTTGCTTGTAGTTGTTGTTGTTGATTGATTTGTGCTACCTCCTTGTGAGATTACTGGCGGTAAGTTTAGCCCCATTGAGCTGAATAGACCTGGTGAGGTTTGTCTTAATTGTTCTAAACCACTTTGAATCTGAGCCACGGCAGCTAGGGCCTGCAAATATGTTTGGTACAGGTCAACTAAAAAGTGATCCATGGAACACGTTTTGCCTGCAACACAGCATACTTATTGGGAATGAGGTTAAACCTTTTCACAAGTGGCATAAAAATATAACTAGAGGTATGAGTCTTATGCCATCCAAATCATCATATGCTGGGAAACAACTACATAAGTTTCATGGTCAAAAGAGAAAATTTACTTACACTATGAAGTAGGTTAATTTCCAAGGTAAGCTTTCTTATACAGCAAAATCAGGTTAATTTTCAGATTAAACCTTTCTATAGGTGGCAAAATAATAAAAGCCATTTATGGGTCTTATGCAATCCAGTTCTATTGATGCAGGGAAATAATTGTATAAATTTCAAAGCCAAAGACTGAATTTTCTTTGAAATATAAGGTAATTTGAGTGCATTGTTAAATATTTTCATAAGTGAAATAAAGTTTGTGCCAAAATTATGACACGAGAGGGCCACTGCCTTAATTTACTGCAAAATTCATTTCATGTCTCTTGTAGAGACCTCAGTATGTGTACTATGTTAAGTCATGCACCAACAGCACTAATCAAATGTTTGGCAATAAAGTGATAATGCATCATAACCACCAGTTTGTGTCTAGCAATCATGAGGTTCATGTTTGGTATGTTAGTGTCCACGTGTTGGGTATTTTATCTCTATCTTTGTCTGCAATTACCTAGCTCTTAAGCCATCCCATTATGCCCAGGAGAGTTACAAAGGAGAACACTGCAGCAGTGATACTAGACTAAACCATAAATATTATATTTAAGTAAATCGTACTATAACACTTACCCAAAAGGAAAAGGTTCTTGCATGTCAAGGGTAGAGGAGGGCATGAAGGAGTGAAATTGACATCATGCTGCAATTACCTGGCTTTCATGTAACAACATATGTTTAAGAAATTGTCCAAAGATAGCTAAATACACTTACCCCTCTGCTGAATAACAATCATTCTTATTGGAATGTTAAATTGATTTGATTAATCAGTGCAGACTACTTTGACTCGCACAAAGCATTGCACAATATCTCATTATATCTCTAAACTTATCCCTGGAGATAGGGGAGAAAGAATACTTCCCATGTATTCCCTACGTTTCATAGAAGGCAACTAAAAGGGGTGGGAGCAGGGGGCTGGAAATCCTCCCCTCCTATCTTACTTTTCCAAAAAAAGGAACAGAGATGGGGGCCATGTGAGGATTTTTCCATCTGTTCTTGAAGCTACCTCGCTAAAGCAGGAAATGGCGAAAATGAATGAAAAAACTCTAAACTAAAGCTTCTGCTCTTCTTCTTGCCATATGCATAAGAATCACTTGAGCATATTCTACTCACAAATATAGGAGCTCTAAGGATGTTATATTGCAATCTTCCAATGTAAGAATGTGGGTTGCATCACCATCCTATAGCAAATTGAGCCAGGTTGACTGCCTTGGTGAACACAGCCACTTACTAGTGAACAATTGCTAAACTAAAGCTTCTGCTCCTCTTGCCATATGCATAAGAATCACTTGGGCATATTCTACTAACAAACATAAGAGCTCTAAGGATGTTATATTGCAATCTTCCAATGTAAGAATGTGGGTTGCATCACCATCCTATAGCAATGTGAGCCAGGTTGACTGCCTTAGTGAACACAGCCACTCACTAGTGAACAATTGCTTCCTTTAGTGATTGCTCACTATTTTACTATTGCTACATGTGGTCTCTAAAACTTTAAATGCCTTTCCTATCTATATTACCTATTTTTTCATGGACACTACATACATGAAAACCATGCACTGATACACCATATATTGGTAACTACCTAAGACATGACATATCAGTACAGTGGATCCTGTACTGAGGAGGCCTACAAGAACAAAACAGGTCATGCATAGAATGAAGAGAGCCAGGTTGAGTACAAATAAAAATATGGAGCTACACAGCACCTTCCATAAGACTATCTAGGCTTAAATTTTTCAAAACGAAAAAATTTTCATAATATCTTTTCAGATAAAGTTCATGTGAAATATAAATTCTCAAGCTTCCCTTACCTGAGGATTTGTCATAAAGCTCTGAACTTCTGGATTTTGTAACTGATTCAGGAAAGTAGGCAACATGGTTCGCAACTGCTCCTGCAGGACTGGATTGCCAGCAAACAGGGGATTTGAACCAATAATCTGTTGAGCTAATTCTGGGTTGGCTGCCAGGTTCTGTAAAAAAATATAATTCAAACTGTTACATTTCACAAATTATTTTCTTATCACTCTCATACACTATTCATTATAAATGGCTACCTTTCAGAACTAGAAACTTCTAAAAAACTAAAACATATGTTGATTGTATTTCCACTGTTTTAGATAATAAATGGGGTTCATTTGTTGTTTTTCAACCCATTAACTTCAATCACCCCTAGTATTAGGTTTAAAGTCAAATGGGAAACTGAAATGAAGCTCATTCCTCCAGATGTGTTTCGATCATTCACGGAGAAGTCATTGTAGTTTACAGTTTATAGAAAACTTACTCATTCAATCAGTTATCTATTCTTTTCAGCAATCAACCAGGTCAAATTAAGATGAGAGTTAATCTGGGCTTATTCCTAAAAGCTCTGATTACATATAGCCCACAATAATTGGAACATGAATTACAGATGTTAGGATATCCAAATTTATCCTAAAGTAAAACACAACTCAACACAGATAATGCTGATGCTGGTGTGAGACTGACTATTATGTGTAAATAATATTAGTAAACAAATATTTATGAGCAAAAACATGTTAAAAAAATATAAAAAAACAAAATCTGCGACATATCAATAAGCATCATAAATGTCTACCTCAAGGTAACCAAAGATGTTAACCTTCTTATGTGCCAATGTTTCAGTAAGCTAAAGAAAACTTAGAAACACTTTACAAGGCAAGAGAATGACTGGAGCCCATAAACTATCAGGAACAACTATAACAGTCTAAGATATGAACTAAGCAGTCTAAGATATGAAAATGTATGCATGACAACAGAGAAATTAAATAAAGCATCCTATGATAAAAAACTACAGTTAGGAAGAGAGACAGAATAATAAAATTTAAATGAATTCCAGAGAATATATCAAAAAGGTTGTTCAATATATAAAACTGGATGTTTAATTTGTTTATGGATGGGGTGGGGAGGGAGGTAAATGCAAGAATCTTGGAGAGAGGGACAAGTATGCATTCTGTTGGGGATGAGAGGGCCTCGGAAGAGAGTCACTTGTTGTTTGCCGATAATATTGCACTGATGGCAGATTCAAGAAAGAAACTGCAGAAGTTGGCGACTGAGTTTGGAAGAGAGTGTGAAAGGAGCAAGTTGAGAGTTAATGTGAATAAAAGCAAGGTTATTAAGTTCAGCAGGATTGAGGGATGTTAGCTGGGATGTAAGTTTGAATGGAGAAAATTATAAAAAGTTAAGTGTTTTCAGGTATCTGGGAGTGGACTTGGCAGTGATTGAAACCACAGAAGTGGAAATGAGTTGTACAGTGGGGGATGGGGCAAAGTTTATGGGAGCGATGAAATATGTGTGAAAAGTGAGAACATTATTTGGAAGAGCAAAGATGGATTTGTTTGAAAGAATAGTAGTTCCAACAATATTATATGGCTACAAGGCATGGGCTATGAATTGGGTTGTACAAAGGAAGGTGGATGTGTTGGAAATGAAATGTTTGAGTACAATATGTGGTGTGAGGTGGTTTGATCAAGTAAGTAATGAAAGGGTAAGAGAGATGTGTGGTAATAGTGTGGTTGAGAGAGCAGACAAGGGTGTGTTGAAATGGTTTGGACATATGGAGAGAATGAGTGAGGAAACGTTGACAAAGAGGATACATGTGTCAGAGGTAGAGGGAACACTGAGAAGTGGGAGATCAAACTGATGGTGGAAGGATGGAGTAAAAAAGATTTTATAGGGGCCAGTACATGCAGGAGGGGAGAGGCATGCAAGAAAATACTAACCTGGAACATAGCTTGAGTGTATGGGGCATTGATCATGGATGACATGAGCTGTGGATTCTCCATCATCTGCTGCATAAGGGATTGCATTCCAGGACTTTGCAACATTCCAGCTACCCCTAGTCCCCCCAAACCTGGGGTTGTGGAGGTGGAAGAAGTTGAGGAAGTGGTGTTTTGAGTAGAACTAGTATTGGAGGTACTAGTATTGGGTGAAGACGTAGCTGTTGTAGAGGCACCAGGCGTTGAACCACGTGGTGCCCATGGATTTGGCAGTGGGTCACTGTTTTCACGACCAGCCTGGGCAGAATCAACTGAAAGGGGACAATGAATGATAAGATCAAACAAAAAATGATGAACACTGTTTAAAACTCCAAGATTCAAGTTAAAGTCAAATTGCTACTGAAATTTTTGACTAATGCTAACTACAATATGATGGTACTAACAAAAACTCTAATCAATCAATAGCTTTTGTCCAGCTCTTACCATTGGCACTGTTGTTGCCAACGAGTGATGCAAAGGGATTTGAACCAAACTGCTCTTGTGCAGCATTCAACATGGGTTCTTGAATATCTCTGTACATTCTCTGTAGGGCACTATAACCACCTGTGAAAAAGAAATTCTCAAAGTGATTGTACTTAAATGTAAAGTCCAACTTCAACTATAGCACCTCAAATTCTCCACCCAACATTTAACATACTCCATCTCCACTTTACCTCTTATTTGCCTTTTACTCCATCTGTTCACAACAAATATTATGAAGGCAAAGATGAAAACATTTAAAGATAGAGTAATCCCAACTGTGATGTATGGATGTGTGGCACTGTACCTATATCAAAAAGTAAAGAGGGTGAATGTGTAGGAAACAAAATGTCTTACAACAATATGTGGCATTTGAAGGATTAATTGAATAAGTATTGACGGGGGAAGAGAGTATGTAAGTTCACCATTCTGTACATATCCTTTGCCTTTACAATTTCCGAATGAAGAACAAAGTTTATGAGCATGATCCACAACCTCCAAATCACCCAATTCCTCCACCACTCCTCTGGGAATCTAAGCTTTAACTAAAGCTTTGTACTACCACAATATAATGTGTTAGCTCAGCTCTTTTTTAACATAACCCTTACTTTTACATGTATTTCTTTAATATCATAATGGGGAACAGAGTTTGAAGACAATTTTTTTTATCCATATCATGTTCAAGTTTTTGAAAGTCACCTGTTATTCAAGGATCAAATAATAATACACTAAGAAAAAAGCAAATCCAAAGAATACCCTAAAATGAAATTTGTCACACTTGTACACCTTCACAATCAACATGCTAAAAAGCCATAGCAACTAACCTGGAATGGATTCGAGGTTGGAAAGGGCTCGGTCATGAGATCTCATGAGTTCTTGCAACATAGCAGGATTACGGGCCAATTCCATTGTCTGCCTCAACATCTCTGGGTTGTTCAGCATGTGAGATATTTCTGGATTGCGCTATGGAGTTAAAAACATTATTTTACTGCTCCTAGAATCAAAATGCAATGATCATGATTTGCAGATAGAAAATGGATAAGAAAAGAAGGAAATGGAGAAAGGCACAAACAGAGAAGGAGAGAAAATGGAAATAGAGACAGATTTTAACTAGTTAGAGAATTATGAAGACAAAAGAGGGAAAAGATAACAAAAGAATAAGACAAAAAAAAAACTAAATTTTTTTTAAAACAAACAAAAGGACATGATAGTAAGGAGAAAATTAAAAGATGTAGGTAGCAATTTTGTCATGAACTATTTATCTATCTATACCTGACAACTGTTCCCTCTGGGAACTCGCATCAGGGGTAGCCTCGCAAAAGTCACCACTTATCCCAGTCCTTTCATGCCTCCCTCGAATACATTATTCCACATATTCTTCAGTTCCTTTCCCTCCAGAATTCTTCCATTCTATTTCCCCATGTCACAGGTGGTTTTCCCCTCATTTCATTTGTTTATATTTAATTCAGAGCTAACGAGATGAATAAATCTATCTAATATATCTAGGGAAAGTTAGTAACTTATTCTATCTTCAATGTTTCTGAAAAAAGAGGGGGAGATTCTTCAAACCACCTACAAAGTTAATGAATTTTAAATGATTCAGCTTTTTGGACCTAACAAATACAAGAGGAACATGTAACTCCCACATCAGTTAAACCAGATTACGTACTGCCGATCAATTAAAGTCTAGTAACTATAAAGTTATTGTTATTTTTTGAGCACGTACCTTATAAAAATCTTATGCTGGTTTCTGAGCAAAATGAAAGCTGAACTTTCTCCAAAGCATTACCAAACAAAATTTGGAGAAAAACTTTCTAATGATTCAAGTTTCAATGAACAACTATCCACAAGGCCTCCCTACACTGGCCCCTTACATATCCAACACCAGCAAACAGAAACCCCAAACCACAAAGATGAGCTCCCAGAGCCATAACCCAATGCACCTAAATCACCTACAATTCAACAATATGCAGAAATGCAAAACTTACCTCTCTGGATATCACATTCCAGAGAGTATTATGCAAGCTACGGGCTTTTAGCCTACGTCAGTTATCCAGGTGTTTAATTCATTGGATAAGATTGGTAAAGACCTTTCATGGTTTTTTTGTCAGAGAAATTTCAACAGTTTAACAAGGTGATGGTACCATACAGGAGAATGGGGTTTCACTCTACCATGTAGTGTGATTAGCACAGCCATGAATGACTATGCCATTACTTACCTCCATCAGTTGTTGCATCTGTGGGTTTGATGTTATGATTGCACGCATGTATTCAGGGTTATTCATCAGCTGCTGTACGAAGGGATTATCCATTATCTGCCTCATCATTTCTGGATTACTGAGCATTTCCCTCTGCATACGGTGCTGTAGCTCCTGAAAATTTGGGGTACCTATTCCCATGTTTCCTAATCCACCAAGACCTCCAATACCCAAGGCACCTAAGCCACTCAATCCAGCAAAAGGGTTAGCTGCATTGGTCTGATTATTCGAAGCTGTATTTGGAGTTGTGGATGATGAATTAGAATTACCACCAGAGGTGGCTGTAGGACGATTGTTGGGCTGCATTCCTCCACTTCCACTTGTCCCACCCTTTATTACTAGATGCACTGTCAAACCATCTTTAATGTTGTGCTGCTCCAGTTTCTCACCTGACAAAGAATTATGAGTTTTAGAAAAACGTATTCATAAAAACCAATGTTTGAATAACAATTGATCTCTTTTTTCAATTCTAATTTTGATGCAACTTTTATAATAATAAAAACAATTACTTTTTGACTCAAGTTTTATGCCTTTAAATCAAGTCTATGAATGAATCTGGATGAAAGAAATATCAATAATCGTCAAAAGTAAAACTGTCAAATGCAATAAGTACATTAGGTGAACTGTGTATGTTCTGTTTGTATGTAATCACCTTTTTCTGCATTTTGGTTGAGCCTTTTGCGTTCATGTAAGTCCATCTCTCAATCTCCTTTCTTTGATACTTTCATGCTCTCTGAATTTGCCATTTTTTCACCGTTTCAATAATCCAAAACTACATTGCAATCAGTATCTTTTCATATCTCCTTTCCCTTTTTTCTCCTTTCGATTTTCTTCTGACATTTGCAAGACCAGTTTCTCCTAATTTTAAAAGAAATACTCGTTACTGATACTACCAAGTAACGAGAAATTAAAAGGTTATATCATGTCTTCTCTCTTCCTCATCTCTACTCATGTGGGTAACCTACAGCTGCTATCCTTTGCTGAAATTAAGAAAAATATTTGTTGCCTTTCAAATGATCCTCTCTAGCAAATCTGTGCATCTCCTCAAGAGGAGTAACCACTCTAGAGATTCATATTCTAATTTCAGTTTAGTATATACTCACACAGTTTGAACATCTCTGCCTCCATAACATTTATCCTAAATAGAGTTCTAGTGACAAACCTCTATGTCCCTCATCTTCATCTTTTTTTTTTCATTTAGTCAAGCATTAACCATATATGTGACCAGAGATGGGGGGGGGGGCTCTGTTGGTATATTTGTGGAATGTTGCAATACTGCATATTACCTCTGCTTTTCTCACACCATCAACACAAACATTTTCCTGTGCCATAAGTCTAGCAAGTTGATCTAACATCAATATTCTGTTTCCTGCCTAATAACTGTTCCTGTAGTGTTATCGTGCAACACAGAACATTACCAAAACAATCATGATACATTGGTGAGACAATTGGTTCCATTACCCTTGCAGCACTCCACTTGTTACATATAAACATTTTATGGCTTGATTGTCATTCGCTAATCTTGTCTGTGGTCTGTCAACCAATTTTATAGCCACTAAAAAAAATGACTATCAACTAGTATACCAAGTGACATAACTGTTGCTAATACTTTCTGTTGACGACTTCACTGAATCTTCCTGAATATCGGAAAATATGATCACTCGTGTCTTAAGGAGCTGTAGAATCCATCCAGCTATTATCTTCTTTTGTTGAAGCAATTGTCACTCCTAGTATTCTTGGAAGGTAGGGTTAACAGATTCTATCACTCTAAGGTCTTTTACACAGTTTTTTCACATAAAGTACTTGTTTTTGCCTAATGCAAACTAATGGTACTGCCTTTTATCCATTTTATTAAAGCAATTACCCCATAACAAAGGAGTTGAAATTTGCCTTCATATATAAGCATACTAGTATCATTCACAGTCACAGGAAGAATTCACTTTTGTTGGTTAAAGTTTCAGTCATCTACTCATGAAATTTCCATACTTATTCTGGTAACATCAGCAATGTGTACAGAGAAACTCTGGTTTGTTCTTCCATTTGCAAAGGTGCAAATGCAGGCCCTTGGAAACAAATCCATACTATAGATAAATCAGTAATCATCTGAATAATTACATGTCGTGATTTATCAGTTAAAAAGTTTCATATGAATTCTTCACAGTGACTTTTCCAGTTCTTCCCATTTTACACATTTTCAGTGCTACAAAACCATGGTCACATTAGTCAAAGACTTTTGCAAAGTCAGAGTACATGTCAGCATTTCATTACTGTTTTGGTTTTAAACAAATATTTTTTTATTCTCTATCTCATCAATGGCTTTCCTCTTTTTCTGAGTTTATGGTCAATGTTTTAAAATTCTTTTAACAATGCTGCTTTCCTCTACTCAGTAGATCTGCAACTAATTTTCACTGACAATACACAGAACCACTCATGTTGCTCAGACTTTTCTCATTTACATCTGTCTTATACATGCTTGGTGTACTTATGTAGTCAACTGTTATACACATTCCTAGAGTTCCTTCATAATC
>JAUUDZ010462072.1:0-12165 GCA_032361705.1 Panulirus versicolor | reverse complement strand
ATGTCTGTGTGTGTATATATATGAGTATATTGAGATGTATAGTTATGTATATTTGCGCGTGTGGACATGTATGTATATACATGTGTATGTGGGTGGGTTGGGCCATTCATTCATCTGTTTCCTTGAGCTACCTTGCTAACACGGGAGACAGCGACAAAGCAAAATGAATAAGTAAAAAAATAATTATACTAATGATAATAATGAAAATGTTGATGAATAATAAGATGATACAGCTAGATGTTTTACTTTTAGAAACTGAAAAGATGCACTGATATCAGTGTATAGAAATGCTTGAGATTATGTGTTAGTATTTTAAAGATTTAGGAGTGGGCTTTAGATGCAAAGCTTTTTGTTTTGAATCTAAAACTTAATGAAATATTTTCTTTAGATGGGTGAAGTTTGAAGAAGATGTAGAAGAGGGTGGAGAACGTTGGTCCAAACCTCATGTGGCAACTCTGTCTCTGCATTCCCTCTTTGAACTTAGGTCTTTTATTCTCAATGGAACTGTTATTCTTGACATGGATGCTACATCCTTGGACCAGATTGCTGACCTTCTCCTTGACAACATGATCAATCAAGGACAACTAGCATTTGATAACAGGGAGAAGGTAAGATCTATTTGTTTGCATCCTTCTCTTTATATTAGAATTTCTTAATGTTCTACAGTTGCATAAGTGCCAAATTTGCATTTTTTTTATTTTTTAACCAGAGTACCATGATTTATAGAATTTGGTTGGATGATGCCTCTTTTTTGTTTGTTTGTATGTGGATAGATGTTCTACAAGGAATTAGATATTTATTCATGATTACTGTTTTCATATATTAAAACCTGTTTCCTTTCTTAGTCTGTTCTTGGCACTACCTTGCTTACATGGGAAACATCAGTCATGTATGAAAATAATTGTTAAACAAATTGAAAGTTGCAATTACACTCTAATGATTTATGGGTGACTGATGCATGGTATTTTTTCCAACAAATTGTTAGGTTGCTAGTAACATTATAAGAGATGGAATCATTCATCAGCTGGAAATTTAAAACATTGCCACCAAAATCTTTGCAGTTTACTGGCATGTGCAGCCATCATAGCAAACCAGTTTACTGTTGTACAGCAGTTTAATGGTTAAAGAAATATGTATCATCTAGAGAAGGTCCAATTGGGGCAACAAAGATTGTACCCAAAATAAAGGAAAAGAGCAACATGGTGAGGTGCTCAGTCATGGATCTGCAGTTGAGAGAGAAAAGGAAAAATGGGAGACATAATTACAAGCTTCAGAATTATGAACTGGTTTGACATTGAAGATATTGAATTGCTCTGATAAGATGAAAAAATATATAAAAACTTGAGGGTATGATAAGAAAGTGATCAAGAAATGGATTTATCCAAGTCAGGAAATAGTGAAGAGAACATCAAAGACTTCAAAATGTCATGTGACTGTAACCAAATGTAAAGAATTTGGGCCCTCTTTATAAAAATAATTATTGTAATGCTTAAGCTTGACGCCTGATTCAAATACTAAACAACAAATTCTCTTTACCATTGTCAGAAAACCTCATATTTACTTCTTACATTTGATTTGAACTGTGACATTCCAGTCTGAAGATTACCAAAAACCCAGTGTCAACTAGGGCATGCTATGATTGATGTACCCACCACTATTACTTGCTGTAATGAGAGAACTAGGAATGTAATTGAACTCGTCTTCACATAAGTTGACTGAAGGCTAGCTCATTTGGTGTCTCAGGCTAGTATTCTGGTCAGGTCAGGTTCTTATATTTTAGCAATTCACTGAAAATGAAACACCATGAGAGTCCTCCAGTTCATTATAAGAATGCATCACAGTCTTGGTAGATCTCTCACTCATATGCAAGAGTAGTGTAGCCTTCTTTATAGGAGTGGTGAACCAGATAGAGTAATTAATTTTTCTTTTTTATGTTGAAGGCTACAGTCATGGACAGAAGTACAGATTAAGGCCAGGCCTTAATTGAAATATAGAGAGAATTATGAAACAGAAAAAGAAAAGACAAGGGAAAGTAATTCTGAATTTTGGAGGAAGTGAAAGACCTGTTTTTTGAAATGTGCCAGGCCATAGTTATTGGGAAAGACATGAGAAGGGAAACTTCCAAAGCTTTGATGTGTAGGGAAAGAAGCAGATATCAAAACAATCCCCCCTCCTTTAGTTGCCGATCGATGGCTACACAATAATCTTGTGACACAACAACTTGCCAAATATTGCATGATCTAGCTAGTGGTGTTGGCATACAAGCAGCTAGCTCTTGGGAGCAAAAACCAAAGTAATACCTAGGTAAGAGGGAAAGTGAACCATCATTGTGGCGGAGGGCAAGGGTGTCAAGTTTGGAAGCTATCCTGGGACAGTTTATAAGTTGGACTGCTTTTGACTCAAGTCTGTTAAGTAAGGATGTAGAGCTAGAACCATCCCAAATGTCAGAGCAGCACTTCATACAAGGACAAATCAATCCCTTGTATGAATGGAGCAACTGTTTGGAAGAGAAGAAATTTCGATATCTAAACAGGATACCCAGTTTCTTGGAGGCAGACTTAACTATTCCTGTAATGTGAGGTTTCCAAGAAAGACTGCATTACCTAAAGGTAGGAGTCAGTGAAATACTTCCTCCCTTTTACATTTAGGACAAGAGAGCATTCATGTTGATTTGTGAGGGAATGGACAAAAATTTTGAGAGCCCATAAGGGAGGGAGATTTGAAGTAACATGCTTTCATATAGGCAGCATGGTTGAATTTTGAATTGTTGGTTAATTGCAAATTACTAGTGATGGACTTTAATGATGATGGTTACAGTAGTTATTCTATTATCCTCTTAGGGCCTAAAACATTTTCAGGGTACGGCATTCTTTTGGCAGAGTTCTAAACCTTCTGTCATATTCAGAATTGATAGGTACATCTATCTGTCTATCTATCTATGTATCTATCTGTCTATCTTTTTATCTATCTGTATCTCTAATGCCCTTTCCCTCTGAGAACTCCTTCAAGGGGGTTGCAAAGGCAAAAGAGTCTCTACAGCTGGTGAGCTCAAGTGCTGCATCTTAGCCTTTACGCCACATCCTTGACAGGCCACTGGTAGATGGCAACTCCTGTGCTGTGTTTCCTGAGGTTCCTACCTAATGTTCTTACTGACTATTTGTACCTAATGTGTCTCCCTTATATTCATACGCAATGTTCCAACTACTCCTACCTAGTATTCCAACTTACTACTACTGCCTAATGTTGCTACCATGTGGTTGATGTTCATACCTACTACCTCTACCTAAAATTTCTACCTAATGCTCCCACCTACTTCTTGTATCTATGTCTCCTACTATTTTGCCAAAACACAGGGCTAGCACATAGTGTTCACTGCAAGAATATGTAGAGTTACAAAGAATGAGTTGTGTGAGTTAAGTGTTGTTAAGTGTTATGTGTGGCAAGGAGAGATTGTATATTTGTAAATAGAATGCCAGTAGTCCATATGTGGGTAAGACAGAAAGGAAAGACAGTTACCAAGGTCAGAGATGTGCCACTTGACAGCCACTGTAGTGCTGGCTTACTGTGCAACCATCACTAATCTTACCAATACCTAGGCAGGTAGCATTGGTAAATATACCTCCCTGGTTGGTGGCTTCCTACCAACTGCTACCCAAGTTGGCTAAAAGGGAATGGAAGAAAGCTGTTATAAAGAGATTAATTTTGTGCTCTTATTGATAGGGCAGACATTACAAAAAAAAAGAATTCTATTATATTTAGAAAACCAAATTCTTTTCATGGTAACAATGAACTCTGTCAGAAATGTCTTGGAAATAAAGTGGAAAATTACATTCTAGTTTCCTTGCAGGAACCACAGATTGGTTAGTGGTGTGACTGACTTGAATCAATTCATCTCATTGTATTTTTGAAATGCTTTGAAGATTATGGTGCTGAGTATTAGTCTGTATGAGTGTACATTAGTGTTTTGTCTTATCTCAAATTCTTATCTCAATTCTGATGTCATTACTTTGGATTTTTATTCATTTTTAGAATGTTTTTTTTTTTTTTTGTAAATGAGTGTTAAAATGCACTTAAATCAATAAAGGAGCATTTTTTGATGTGCTTGCTCTCTCGCTTACAAAAAATTTGCATCCAACAGTTCCGTGATACTCTTCTACGCAAGCATAAGCATCTCTATGAAAAGCAGAAACACAGCAAAGAGAATGGCAATATGTCTCGTTTACCTCTGATTCGCAGTTTGGCAGAAATTGGACGAAACCATTCATCCTCCAAAAGTGAGTATTGTTTTAGATTTCATAAGGCATATTTAAGTCATCTTTAAAGAAAGAGTGGGTATTGAAATTCTTTTTATATATGTAATGTTACCAATAAGTGGTATATACAAGCATTAAATAAGCATTCATGACCTGAATCAGTTTATAGAATTCTTCAAAAAATATTAATTTGTATGCAATCATGTATTTCTTTTCCAAAATATCAAGGAGCGGGTGGTAAGACAGGTCTAGGGTTACCTTGCACTGGTGCACTCAGTAATTAATAATATTAAAAGAAAAGCGTGGTCAAATTAGATGTTGAAGAATTCCTTGTTATAGTTACAGATATCGTTTTATGATTGTATGTATGTTGGAGCTTGCACATTTACAGAGCATGGATGCATTTCTTGATGTTATATAATGGTAAATTAGAAAAGTTTATTTGGCACATTGTTCAGACCTGTAGTAGTTTTTATTGTGTATATTGTGTGTTTTGGATGTTTCACACATTTCATTCTACTTAATTATTTATCATTTTTAACTTTGGAAGTGTATTATCTCAGTAGAACCTTTAACTGGTTCACTATGGTGTATACAGTCAGTAGAACCTTCACCATGATGTTTAGGAAACTTGCAATAATAGATTCTTTTTAGTCATCATGGAATTAGAAACTTTATTCTGTACATATCAGCAAAATTGGAAACAGATGCTTATAAACTGTTGTGACAAAGGGCAAAATAGCCATCAGATAATAAGTTAGGTGCTAAACAAAATGGTCATCAACCATGTGGTGCTTGCTGGTGATAAACAGATCTTATATAACACACCAGTCATGCAGATCCGATGTGAATCAGCTGGCTTATTTATTGCCGGGTGGAGCTTCCCTCTCTCTAGATATCACAGGATCTTCAGTTAGACCTGTTTATTCTGAGATTCTTTACATTATCTGTGGAGAAGCATGCACTTAACATCAATTATGAAAAGTGCTTAGTAGCTTTGCATTTTTTTAGAATAAAGAAGGGCATTTGTCTCCTAGGCTACTCTGATTTTTTTCATTTTTGTGTCCACATTGTTAGGATTAAAAAGCACCTTTACAACAGTAAAAGCTTTCATATCTTCCATAAAATCTACACCTCACAAGACTTTCAAGTCACCTTTTAAATTTTCATAAGCTTTATAAGTTTCTCAGTCACTCTTTGCTTCAAAACACACACAATTTCTCAAGTTTTAGCAAAAGCTGCAGTAGCAGTTTGACTTTTGTATGATTATTTTTTCTTTCCATAGGCTCCAGTCATAGACAAAAGTCCACATTAAGGCTGGGCCTTAATTGAAGTATAGATAGGTTAATGAAAGGGAAAAAGAAGAGAGAAAAATGAGAAATGAGAAAAAGTATTTTTACAGATTTTGAAGGAAGTGAAAACCTTGTCTTTTTTAAAAGTGTTGGGCCATAGATATTAGTAGAGAAATTAGAGGGTAGATAATTCCAAAGCATTGAGGTGTGGGGAAAGAAACAGTTATCAGAACAGCCTACCTTAGAGTTACCAATGGCCTCACAATAATCATGTCATGCAGTAACTTGCTGAGTATTGTGTGGTCTTGCTAGTGGTGGGGGCCTACAAGCAGCCAGTTCTCAGAAGCATAAACCAAAGTAATATCTATGAAAGAGGGAGAGAAACCAACATTGTGGTGTAGGGCAAGTAGATCAAGTTTTGAGGTTAGCCTAAGAGTTGGACCATTTTTAACTCAACTTTGTCAAGTAAAGATGCAGAGCTGGAACTAACCCAGATGTAAAAACAGTACAAGAACTAACTCAGACGTAAGAACAGTACAAGAACTAACCCAGATGTAAGAACAGTACAAGAACTAACTCAGATGTAAGAACAGTACAAGAACTAACCCAGATGTAAGAACAGTACAAGAACTAATTCAGACGTAAGAACAGTACAAGAACTAACTCAGACATAAGAACAGTACAAGAACTAACCCAGATGTAAGAACAGTACAAGAACTAACTCAGATGTAAGAACAGTACAAGAGCTAACCCAGATGTAAGAACAGTACAAGAACTAATTCAGATGTAAGAACAGTACAAGAACTAACCCAGATGTAAGAACAGTACAAGAATTAACTCAGATGTAAGAACAGTACAAGAACTAACCCAGATGTAAGAACAGTACAAGAACTAACCCAGATGTAAGAACAGTACAAGAACTAACCCAGATGTAAGAACAGTACTTCTTACAAGGATGGCTCAGTCCTTTGCATGAGTGGAACAAATGTTTGGAAGAAAAGAATTTTCAACATCTAAACAGGATTCAAGTTTCTTTGAGGCAGACTTAGTTATTTCCATAATGTGAGATTTTCAAGATAGTTTGGATTCTACAGTAATAACAAGTATGTTCCTGGAGTCAAGAGGTGGAATTACAGATCCATCAAAGGAGAGAAGAAAGTTGAGAGGAATTTTCAATAGAGATGGGCAGAAACTGGGTCATTAGTCATTAGACTTCATCCTATTTCAACTACCCTATTGAGATACCTTGTTCAAGTCTGAGTTTACTGAGGAAGTTATGTTAAGATGAGATGCAGATTGAGTGAGAGAAGAAGCAGAATTGAAGGACATGGAGGAATGTAGTGTAGAGTCATTAGCATGAGTGAATTCAGTTGTTTGTAGAAGTAAGGAAATCTTTGATATAAAAGAGGAAACATGTTGGAGATAAGAGTGAACCTTGAGGGACTACTGTTGATGGAGAAAGGAGCAAAAACTGATCCATCAACAACCAAGGAAACAGAACAGCCTGGGAGGAAGCTAGATATGATGGAGCAAAGTGAGGGAGGGAAGTCAGAAGAGGGGAGCTGAGAGATGAGTTGCTGATGCCACATCCAGTCAAGAGCTTTGGATGTATCAAAGGGCAACTACATAGGATTTCCCAGAATCTTTTAGGGATGATGACCAGACAATAGTAAGGTAGGAAAGAATATCACCAGTGGATCTTGCCTAACAGAAGCCATACTGATGATCAGAGAAAAGACTGTGAGTTTCAAAATGTCTGAGGATATGGGGGTTGAGGAAGGATTCAAAGACTTTGAAAATAGTAGAAGTCAAAGCAAAAGGATGATAGTTAGTTGTTAAAACGTTCACCCTTCTTACAGACAGGATGTGTCAATGCATGCTTCTAAGAAGGAAAAGGTCTGATTTTTATATAGAAATAGAACAGACGAGCATGCACAGGTGCAAGTTCAGAGGCACACTCTTTCAGTACATGGGGATGGGTGCCATCTCGTCCATTAGTCTTGCTTGTGTCCAAAGAAGAAAACATTTTTTGGACAGTAGAAAAGAGGTTACAGGGAAGGGTATAGGATTAGTAACAGGAGGATTTGGGGATGATGGAATGTCAGAGTCATCCATAGTTGAGTTAGAGGAGTAACAAGAACCAAAAAGAATTATTCTGTCTATGGGAGAGACAGCTTTGGTACTGTCAGAATGGAAAAATGAAGAAAAGGTAGGGCAACAGAAGTTGTTAGTGATATTTCTGGCTAAAGACCAGAACAACATATCAATACATGAAGAGGAGAGGGTATCACTCTTAATTTGAATAAAGGAAAGCTTTGCCTCATTGATAACAATTTGCAGTGATTATGGGCCATGACAAATGCTGATTGAGAATTAGAGGAAGTAGAGTTTTTCAAGCCAAGTATGCTTGATCCCTTGCTTGAATGGTCTTAGAACAGGAAGGATTGGACCATGGTATGGAAGAAGTGGCAGTCTTGGAGGACGAGGGGCTCTGTGCTTTCAATCCCACAACAATAACTCTTGTAGGCATTTGGAGACAGAAGCATCACCATATGAGAGATGATAATCTACCACAGGAAATTCAAACAACAGCCATCTCTAACAAACATTAAGAAAAATCCACACCTCTCTTACCATCCCAGTTTTCATGCATGTAGTGCTTCTAACCCAAACCTACAACATTCCTTCTCTCAGAAAACACAGGAACATAACCACTACCCAGAAATTAGCAACAAATCTACTACATACCTTAAGAAGAAAGTTATGAAATCCCTACATAAATTCTCACAGAAACAACTGCTTCCACTGACTTTCACAAATCATTTAAAATGTTATGGAATTCCCCTGCAACAGGCCCTAACAAAATATCAAACTTCCTCATAAAACACTTAGGCCCATTTGCAATCCAGGTCCTTAAATTATCTTCAGCCTTTACGCAGCAAATCCAAAACATCTGGAAACTTGCCGGCATAATACCCATTCTTTAACTCTTCAGTTCACCCAATTTTCCTTCCTCTTATTGCCCTCTATCGCTGCTATCTATTTTTCTATCTATATCTCTGATGCCAGTTCCAATTGGAACTCTCTCAAAGGGGTGGCCACATGCAACAGTCTCCATAATTTCATTGCCATGTCTCCATAATTTCAGTGCCATGTCTTAGCCTTCACTACTCTTCCTTAACAGGCCACTGGCATAGGGTGCTGTTTGCAGAGGCTTCTTTCTAATGTTCCTAATGACTACTTCTGTCTAATGCTCCTTCCTACTACTTCTACCTAATGTTTCTAACTATTGCTGCTGCCCAAATGTTCCTGCCTACTACTTCTATCTGTTGCTCCTACCATTTTGCCAAAAGGCGAGGCCTGTTCATAGTGTGTGAGTTAAGTGTTGTCAAGTGTTACATATGACAAAGAGAGATTGTATGTTTGTGGACAGAATGCCATCACATCACCTTCCACAAAAGTGACACAAAATGGTTAGCTAACTTCACAGCCGGCTGCCAAGCTAATCTCTTTCACAAAATCTTAAGACCCTACAGCGGGGGTGCCACAGGGATTAGTTCTTCCTCCAGTCTTCTTCAGTCTCCTTCAACATAACCTTCCATCACCTCTTACAGACTGCAGCATGAAAGCCCTCTTATATGCAGATGACCTCTCAGTCACATCACAGCACTATGACACTACTCAAGTAACATGAGATATGTAACATAACATCATGTAGTTAGAGCACTGGCCCACTAAAAAGTAGAATGTTACAAACCTTTAGAAATCTACTGTCACCTTTTTAACCCCTTAGACGTGAATCCACTCTGCACCATTTTCTAACCCTGAATGGCCAACCACTCCTACTCATCATAAATCCAATCATAATAGTATCACATATGACACATGAGAGTCCCTTTCAACACCACATATATCAGAACAGAGGCATTAAACAAACTGAATGCCTTCAGAACACTTATTAGTATCAGATGTAGACAGGAAAAAGAAATCCTTCATTATTTTCAACAAACAATTTCTCTTCCCCACCATAAACTATACCTGACCTGCCTTTTCATCTGTCCTATCAAATGTAGATATATCAGAATTATGAACCACAGAAAACAGAGCACTCAGAACAGTCACCTGCTGCTAGGCAAACACAAACATTCAACACCTGCACAGCAAAACAAAAATACTTCCGGTACAGTCCCACTTAAGCATGTTTGCCTCTTAATTCTTTGCAGATGCAGTGGACTCCTCTCATCCAACCACCATACCCTAAGTAGAAATGTAAAACAAAAGTTTACACTTCAGTAACCATTACCTACATATCACATCTTGTGCAACACACACACTCTGGAGACAAAACATACACTGAAATGCCATGACAAGCACTAAACAACTGCCATCCCAAACCAGTCATAAACACCACTTCACCAAACATATATCCATCTTAAACCACTCCCCCCATCCCCCTTATAGGTCATCCATTTTTGTCTTTATTCTGGACATCTCTGATCTTTCTGGCACTACAAACATTAATCCATTATATCACAAGATCCCTCATTCCCAAAATGCAACTTCCATTATTTTCATGTTCTTACCCAACAAAGACACACCACACACATCACCACACTTTTTAACCTAAATATTTGCTTACTAGACATGGCTGGCATCCTGGGCACTTAAGGAATCACATGGAAAGGGATCCTAGGGCAGGAAGAGTTTTTTTTCATACTTGTTTGCTGTTTCCTGCATTAGAGAGGTAGTACAGAAACAGACAAAGAAAGGCCTCATTCACCTCCTATCCACAACCAGGCCCTGCAGACCTTTCTGTGGTTTCCTGCAGCTGCTTCATATGCTCTTGTTTGGTCCATTGACAGCCCATTACCCCTTTATACCACATTGCTTCAGTTCATTCTTTCCTGAAGACATCTTTCACCCTCTTGCATGTTAAGGCTTTAAGGACTCAAATCTTTTTCAGTCCATCCTTCTACCTCCACTTTGGTCTCCCCCTTCTTCATTTCCCTTCCATTTCTGACAAGTATATCCTCTTTGTCAACCTCTCCTTATTTGTTCTCTCAATTCATATGCATAAACCATTTCAGCATACCCTATTCAGCTCTCTCAACCACTCTCTTCTTTTAATTACAACTCTCTCATATCCTTTTATTTCTTACCTGATCAAACCACCTCACACTATGTATTGTCCTCTGACATTTAATTTCCATCACATCAGCCCCCCCTCTGCACGTTTTCTTCTATAGCACATGTGCCTTTTTCTTGCAACCAACATTGTTGGGACTTTTATACCTTCAGACATATCCATTTTGGCCCTCCCAGATAATAACATCTATTTTCATACATTCCTCAGTACTCCCAAAATCTTCACCCCCCTCACCCACCCTATGACTCACTATTTTTATGGTTCCATTCACTGCTGTGTCTACTCGCAGGTATCTTAAAACACTCCACTTCCTCCAAATTTTCTTCAAACTCACAACCAAAGTAACCTGACCCTCTGTACTACTAAACCTCATAACCTTGCTTTTATTTGCATATACTCTCACTTTCCTTCTTTCACATGCTTTCCCAATCTCACTCACCAGCTTCTCCAGTTTCTTGCTCATATCTATCACAAGTGCTGTTTCATAAGCAAACAACTCACTTTCCTTCACCTAGAACCACTCACCCTCCTCTTTACCTACTCACGCATACACCTTACACTCATGTTATAGACTTTTAACTATATCTTGTAGCTTTCCTTCCTCATCATGTGTTTGTAAGACCTTACACAAGGCATCTCTATCAACCCTATTCAAATCCTTTTGTTTCTCCAAGTGGTTCTCACACACATTCTTTAAAGAAAATACCTGATCCAAACACTGTCTACCACTCCTGAGACAACATTGTTCCTACCTAAACTGATGCTCTTTACATCCCTTCACCTGTCAGTCACCATTCTCTCCTACAACTTACTAGGTATGCTCAACGAACTTACACCACTGCAGTTTGAACACACCTTTGTCCCCCTTGCCCTTCTCCAATGGTGCTATACATGCATTCTGCCAATTCTAAGGCACCTTACCATGATCCATGTATACACTGAAAATCGTGACTAACAACAACACTGTCACCTCCCCCCTCCCATTTTAAGAAATTTAATTGCAATACCATCCACTTTGCTGCCTTGCTACATTTCATCTTAAACAAGGCTTTCACCACCTCTTCTTTCTTCATCAAACCTCCCACTTTCCATATGCCACATCTCTTGCACATGAGAACACTGCATCCCTAATATCTCCTGTTCCTCAACCACTCCTTTAGCATCATTTACCCTCACTTTTTGCCATTCTATGCCCAATTTTTCCTGGTATTTCTTTACACAAGTCTCTTTTCCAAGCTCACTTACTTTCACCACCCTTTTCTCATCCATATCATTTTCCCCTGCCCAAAAACCTGTACAAATCTTCACCCTTTCTTCCACCAGTTAATTGTCAGACATCCCATCATCTCTTTGGAAACCAGGATACATACATACATACGTACAGAGAGAATTGTTAGAGAAACTGTCTTCTGGCAATTATATGAATCACATATAACTATGTGGACAAGGATAAGTTTGTGAAATTATTCACCAC
>JAUUDZ010462061.1:0-12165 GCA_032361705.1 Panulirus versicolor | reverse complement strand
TAGGTATGTATATTTGCGTGTGTGGACGTGTATGTATATACATGTGTATGTGGGTGGGTTGGGCCATTCTCTCGTCTATTTCCTTGTGCTACCTCGCAAACGCGGGAGACAGCGACAAAGCAAAATAAATAGATAAATAAATATATATATATATATATATATATATATGAGTGGATGGGCCATTCTTTGTATGTTTCCTGGTGCTACCTCGCTGATCTGGGAAACCAGTTAAACATAATGATGATAATAATAAAAAACACACACACGCAAGTGCATCTCACAAATTCAAGACTCAAATCCAATTTTACCAGAAAAGTGGCTATTTGCATTAATAAATCTATGAGTGAAAAATCTGTTGACACCTCTAAAAAAAAAAATAGTAGTACTTGGAGTAGTCACATCAGATGTCTGGTGCTGCAGATCTCAGAGTTTACACTGGTATAGTACTGCACTATTCTGAGGTTTGTGATTCATTTTTTTCTTTTCCCTGATTTTACCCCTCATATGCATTTTCAGTGTCTTCTAATAGACCAGCAAGCAACCCTCAGCTTTCTTCGTGAAGCAAAACATAAACACATTTTGCTCAGAAAGTTGAATTATTAGAAACCTTATTTAGCTACATCCATTAAGAAGCTCAATGATGATTATGGTGTCTAAAGAAACAGAAAATATTATTTTTTTGCAGAAATGATATGCTCAAGAGTACGAGTAAGCATAAAACTCTGCATCAAGCTGTAAAGATCAATATTGCATATTAAGTTTTAAATGAGTAGTTTTGTCAGTGTAGGAGTTAAAAAGGCTGCTATATCTATCAAAGTTGTTTCTTAACGAACTAATACAGAAAATCTGTAAACTTTCTCAAGGATGATAAACTAAGTCATTGCATACAAATGGTGGAGACTTTCTGCTTATCATGAAGCTGCTGAGGACTATGTTGTATTTTTTTGATGAGTTAGATAATGAAGAAAATTTGTCCACAGTGTCCTGTCACCCATGTAACTCAGGATGTATCACTTGCATAGGTGGAATGTTTTGTCAACTATAGAGGTTACATTCAAAGAGGACCATGTGGCTGCCAAAACATCATTTCTTAAGGTACTGGAATAGGCCTATGAGAAATAGGGTATTAGGTAGGGTGAACACTAAGACATGTATCTTAAGTCCTAAAATGAACATTTCATGATTAAAAATAAGCATGTTGTGCTCCAAAGAAATTTTGCACTCTTCATGGTCCGCACTGTTGGTTCATTAACACTTAAATGCTTTACAGTACTTTTATGACATAAAAGGCAATCAAGTAAATCCACCTTTTACTTGGTAAAGGGGACCTCATTTAGATACATGCTTCCATTCCAACTATGAAATTCCAGCTGAGTTGTGATGGAGGCATGAGATGCTTTAGGTTTCTATATAACAATTACATATGAGGTCTTCAGTTTCCTTTCTGCCATGGCATGGAAAGGATGTGACAATAGACTGCTAAGTGTAGATGACATTGAGCAGTATTTACTCTTTAGTGAGGAGGAGTTTAACCATCCAGATGATAATCTGTTTGATCATGATAAAAAAGAAAGGACATAATATAAGAAAAGTGGTAAAAATCAAGACATTTGGGTGTGTAGCACTCTGAACTATTTCAGTAATATACTTCCACTACAAGTATTTATTTCTCCTGTGCAATACTGAGATCTGTTTCACTTGTTTCTCTGTTGTTTTCTTATTCTCAAATGATATCCTTTCATTTTCTGAGAAATAGTTTTCCCTTTATGTGAGAAACACCCAATTTTCAGAAGCATCAGGAAATTTGTACGTCTGCTTAAATGGTAAACCCATTTACTGAACCTAGTATGTAAATGTCCCAGTACATTTTTTCCTGTTATTTGTGGCTTGGGCATATATGTTAATAATTCTTGTATTAGCTGCCTCTGCATCAAGTGGTATCACATGCTCTGTTACCAGTAGCTACAGCCTAAATTTTTTCCATACACTGGTTAGTCTGTGCAGAGATGTAAAGGAAGCCTGTGCAAGATTTGCATCTTCATGTTTTGTAATTATTGTTGAAGCTGTGATTCTTTAAAGATAATAGATATTAAAGATGAAAACCCCTTAATAATTACTATTTTTTGACAAATGCTCTTCCAAAAATACCACAAATCTCACTATGCATGTCTGACAATACACTCAAAGTACCTCGTATGCCTGGCAGCTAAGCAGCATATGTTAAAGAGTATGTAGCACATATAAACAACGTTTCACCAGGTTGAGCTGCATATCAATTTATTCAAAAAATCAAGTGTTACTGGATTCTGCCTGCTTGTCATTATGCTGTGAGTGAAAAGTCACCTTCAGTGTGGCTGTATCATTGTTGATAGAAAGGAGTACAGTTTCATTGAGGAACTTCTCACTCCATAGGAGTCCATCACTTCCCTTCTATTGAAAGCAAAGCAACCTTGAAGCTGCTGAAGCTCTTCAGTGAAAGAGGTCCTGAGATTATGTAATACTAATAAATTTAGAAAATTATTTCAATTCACAAAATTACATAAAATTAGAAAATTATATTATTTTTTAGTTGTAATTACACATTTCTGGAAATACATATATTTAGAATACTTGAGAATATCCCAAATGTGTGCATACATTAGGTATTAGGACTGTCACAGTGACAGGATTAATAAAGTTACATAGCCTATGCATCCAATAGATCTGTTTGTGCATAATCATTCTCTTGACAGAGAATGATTCTGCACCAGATTTTGAGTGACATTTTCCAGAGCATTTAAGGAATTACAGGATGAAATGTGGCCCTCATCAATTGCTCTAGAAAATGTTACATAGAACCTGTTGCAGAATCCTTAGTTCAGAATTTATTTTACAATGATTTTTCCTAAAGTTCAAAAGATTATATTCTTATCAGTGGTTAGAGAAAAAGGAAGTGGAAGGTCAAAGGCTTAACCTGTGTTATTGTATCTTGCTAGTTGAAATGTATTTTCATCAATAGCCTGTGTTGTTGAATCTTGTTGCTTTAATCTGTTTGTATAAAATATAACACTTTTTTCTGTATTTGGCAGTTGTTTGTTATTTGAACTTTCATGTTCTTATTAGAATCAGTAAGAAGTGTGTTGTTACCAGTCCTTTAACTACTGTTAGGCATCTATTCAGTCAATTCACAGTAAGCAGTTCTCTCTCCTGATGTCACATAATATGTCCAATTCATTCTGATGCAACACTTTATGCCTGTGCTTTATTCCCTCCAGATTCACTTGCATTACTATATCGATGAGAGTTGTGTACTTACAATCACTTCCAACTATTTATCTGACTTTTATGATTATTCTATCTTCTGGTTATAATGACTGATACATGTCTATTAAGTCATTCAGTCTTCTCGTATTTTCATTCCCATTCAAGTTTTTAATTTTCATTTACAATACATTTCATGTATTTTGAAAATTCCATGATTCTCTGCTAGTAATAATGCAAGGATGTTGGTATCACTTCACTGATTAACTTAACATGCAAATATAGAATGTAAGAAGCAATTTTACACGTACAGAAGCCCTTGTCTCACTTCATCTCATTGGGCATGGGTAGATGTTAGAGACTGGTTGTGTGTAAATTGGAAGAGGAAATATGGCTAAAAAAACAGACTGTCATTTTCATAATACAGTATTTTGCTCATAATATTCCTGTTTGTTTGTCTGTTGTTCTTTCCATCCATCCATCTAATTTTTTTTGGTTTGTTGCTTGATTGGATGTTTGGGCTTTAGGCTTATCACCTGCCAGAGTCATGAAGGCCATCAATGTCAAGTTAATGCCATCAACCGAAAAATCATTAGTACTTTCTTCAGGTGTTAAGGCTACAGTAACTCTTAAGATCATTTACATTCTCACGATGCATGCTGCCTTTTGTTTGTTGGTCTGTCTCCTGGTCTTGTTGTACAATAGTTGCCCATTTTTTCCTTTTACAGGTTGGGGAGGGAGTTCTATATATGTGTGGAGCCCCATCTCTTAGGCTTTGTTGTTAGGGGTCTTTGAGAGAGTTCTTTGATTCAGAATTCTGGAAATTTCATGAAAATGGCAACAGCTGGTGCCATTCTTTGAGAGATGACCAATTAGAAGAGTATGGGATATCCTAATTTCCAGCTGTGCCTTGGTCATGAGCATCATGGCTTTGCAAAATGCACCTAACCCAGTTTCTTGGTAGGCTTGAGGCCAGTCAGTAAGAGTTAAGTACCTGGACATGGAGGCCAGTCAGTAAGAGTTAAATCCCTGGACATGGATATCCCAAGGAAAATGTGATCCGCGTTACAAACTGTTGGATTTTTAGGCCTTCCACACGCGTAATTTTATTCCAAAAAAGTTGATGCCAATTTATCTACCAATCAAAAGCTAAGACAATAGCTAAGCGGATGAAGGCAAGCAAGTATGAATATGTGCATGTGTATGTATGTATATGTCTTTATATGTGTATGTATATGTTGATATGTATATGTATGTATATGTGTGTGTATGGGCATTTATGTATATATATGTGTATATGAGTGGATGGGCTATTCTTCATCTGTTTCCTGGTGGTACCTCGCTGACGCAGGAAACAGCGATTAAGTATAATAATAATAATACAGATAATAATAATGATAATAATGATAATAATAAAAATAGTAATAATAATAATAATAATGAAATATTCATATTCAAATATTGATATAAAATATTCATAGGCAATCAAAAGAATAGTGTAATTACTTTTGAGCTACAAAGTGTCTTTTATGATGTAAGCATAGGTGATTAAAGGTAATGCGACGTAAGGTAAAGTGATGGTGTTTGAAAAGAAAAACAGAGAGAAAGCATAGATATTGTGAAACCCTATAGAGAGAAGTGTACTAAACTGTGTTATGGATATGGAGAAGAAAGACCGGAAAAGGTGCAAGAATTTAAGTATTTAGGAGCTAGGTGATATAGAAGGAGAGATGAGGAAAAGAGCAGTAAGGGTAGAAGAGACACTGGGTTCCTTAGTAGAATAATGAAGGGTAGGGGTGTAAGTATGAAAGTGAAGAAAGGATTAAGGGACAGCATAGTCCTCCCACCCTTGATCTCTGCAGCCAAAATATGGAAATGGAATGAGCCTCAGAGGTTAAGAATCCAGGCTGTGGAATTGAGCTATTTGAGAGGAGCATGTGATATGACTAGATGGAAAGAAGAGAGAGATGAGGGGGTGTATGAGAAATGAGTTATGGCTATCTATCAGTCTATCTATATCTCTTGATGCCTGTTCTAACTGGAACTCCCTTAAGGGGTGGCCACAGCAACAGAATCTCCATAACTAAAGAACTCCAGTACTGCTTCTTAGCCTTTCATGCCTCACCTTTAACAGGCCACTGGCAGAGGGCAAGTCTAGTGTAGTGTTTGCAGGGGCTTCTACCTAATATCCTAATGACTACATCTGTCTAATGCTCCTACCAACTACTTCTGCTTAATGTTATTACCTAATACTCCTGCCTAAATCTTCCCACCTACTATGTCTGTCTACTGCTCCTACCATTTTGCCATAAGGTAAGGCTAGCACATAGTGCTCACCGCAGGAAAATTTAGAGTTACAAAGAATGAGCTGCGAGAGTTGTGTTGTCAGATGTTACATGTGATAAGGAGAGATTGTATGTTTGAGGACAGAATGCCAATAGTCCACATGTTAGTGAGGCAGAAAGAAAAGACAGCTACTGGGTCAGAGGAGTGCAACTTGACAACCACTAAAGTGCTGGCTCACTATGTCGATGTAACTAACCCTCCTGATACCCAAATGGGTAGTACTAGTAATGTGCCTCCCTGGTCGTTGGCTGCCTACCAACTACTACCTACTGTGGCAGGTATTGCAAAAGGAATGATTTGTGGAGAGGTAGAGTGAATGGAATGTAATACTTTGAGATGGTCTGGGCACATAGAAAGAATACAAGATGGGAAATTTACAAGGAGAGTATATGATAGTACCAAAAATAAAGTGGGGGGGGGCTGGTATGAGAGGAAGACCACCAGTGACATGGAGATATAGAGTGAAAGAGTACTGGAAGGAGTGAAATGATGGAGGAATGTGTGGAATGGTGTATGCCGCAATAGAGGCACGAAAGGATGGGGATAAGTGGAGACCCTTTTGCTGTGGTAACCTCCTTGATGGGAGTTCCCTGAGGGAACAGGCCTCAGAAATAGATAAATGAATAGTTACCAGATCAGTCTCTCAAACATAGACATAAATCATGAATACTGATAGTAAAGTGAAAAAATTATTTCTCATATAAGAAAGATAAAACAATCAAGAATCAAGTGATGTAGTCCTCACTTTACCCAGGGAGTAATAAAATACATGTGGTGGGAATGTATTGGTATGCTATCTTACCAATACACTTCCACTTCTCCCTGGATAAGTTGAGGATTGTACAACTTGTTTTTTGGTTGTTTAATAGCTCCTTTGTGATATTCTTTCATTTCATAAGAAAAAAAGTAATTTTTCATTTCACTTTAGTATTTCAGTATTTACGATGTATTTTGGTGTTGGGGAGACTCATCTGATAAGAGCACTAAGGTGAAATAATTATGTCTTTCCTTTAATTGGCTTTGAATAATTTCTTATTATATAAAACATTGCTTTACTTGTTTCTTATTATATGTAAAACATTGTTTTACTTGCTTATTTGAACACATAGTAGGTAATATGGATAACATAACTGTGTTATTCTAATATATTTCAGCTATCCTCATAGTTATGTCATCACTAGCTTTTGCACCACTTTTGTGCCAAATGTATAACCAAAAAATGATGTGGTAAATTGTACATTTCATAATTTTTTCTACACTTCTCTCCAGTAGGTTCTTACCTAATGCATGAATTAACAATCATCTACATCTTTTGAAAGATAAAGGAAAAAAAAAACTTAAAAAAAATCAATAGGATGGCATAATAAATTGTATTTTTTTTATGAATTTGTCTACACAGTTCTCTTCCATAGGTTCTCACTTAATACATAATGTTAATAATAATCATTTGTATATTCAAGATAAGATAGGTAAAATAAATGGAGGTCTTACTGATGATTAGCAGTTATCATCGTTAAAAACATTAAATGTATAACTGATGATTGGTAAAGTAAATTGTATTTTCATATACTTTTTTTTCACCATTTTATTCAGTCAGTTCTTACCTAATTCATGAATTAATAATCGTCTGCATATTCAGAATAATGTAAGGAAAAGAAACAGGTGAAATTTGTGGAAGTCTTACCAAGCATTAGTAATCATCTTCAGTTCTAATAATTAAAGAAATAATTAATACAATACAATAAGTTATTGTTTTCACTTTTTTTTCTATACATTTTCGTATAGGGTTTTAACCAATGCATGAATTAATAATCTTTTACATATTCAGAAAAATATAGGAGAAAATAGATGAAATACATGCATGTCTTACCTGGTATTAGTGTTCATTTAGTGTATCCACCTGACTGGCCATGCAAATTTGAAAGTTTTGCATGTTCTTAAAATGATGGGGTGATTCAGGAAGGCGCAAAATAGGAAAATCAAATTAAAAATGCACAAAATATTGCAACATCAGTGTATTGTTCGCTACACAATCAAAACATGCAATATTACATTCACACACACACACACACCACTTGAATTACTGCTCATTATGTCACTGGAGAGAAGCATAGTGTCAAAGGAATGGAACAGGGCAAACATCATACCTATACATAAGAAAGAAGACTGGGAACAGGTGCTGAACAACAGATCAGTCTCACTAATGAATGTAATGTGTAAGGTTCTGGAAGAAATGATTAGAAATTAAGTAGATGACTTTCTGCAGAGGAGAAATTCCCAAAGTAAGAGGCAACACATTTTGAGGGAAAAGTCATGTGTAACTATCCTCTTTGAGTTTTACAAAAGAGTGAGCTCAGTCCTCAACAAAGGAAAGGCTGCATGGACTGTTTGTATCTGGATTGCCAAAAGGCATTTGACACTGTTGCAGAGCAGGCTGATTATGAAGGTGCATTACTAAGCAGGACTGAGAGAAAAACTCCTACAATGGATGTAAGATTATCTCAATGGGATGGAATAAAGGATGCGCATGTCAGAGGAGCCTTTTCCAAATGAGTTGAGGTGACCAGCAAAGTACCACAGGGTTAAGTACTGGGACCATATCTCTTCTTTAGTTTATATTAATAACTTGCTTAAAGGTATGAAATCTTACTTGAATATGTTTGCAGATGATGTGGTCGTGAGGGCAGTGAGAAGTGAGGAGGATTGCATCAGTGTACAAAGGGGATCTAAACAGACTCCACAGTGGTCTGAAACTTGGTTGATGAAATTCAACCCAAGTAAATATAAAGTAATGAGGATGAGACAAAGTGACAGATAGCCTCAATATGATTATCATCTAGATTTCAAGATTCTGTGTGTTAAAAGGGCTTGGGAGTAGACATTGTGTCTAACTTGTTGCCAGAGTCCCATATTAGGAGAACAGTTAAGGAGAAAAACTGTCTACTGTCAAATATCAGAATAACTTTCAAGTATATGGATAAGGGAAAATTTAGCAAGCTACTCATACCCAACTTAAGGCCAAAACTAGAATATGCTTCTCAGATTTGGTCACTGCACCTAAAGAAGAACAAAGAACACATGTATAAGGTCCAGAGGAAGGCAACAAAGATGGTAACATAATTAAAAGAGCTGAGCTACAGGGAAAGGCTGGAGGCTTTAAATTTACCCACTATGAAGGAAAGAAGACTGAGCGGTGACCTGATATTAATCTTTAAGTTATTAAAAGAGACAGAGGAAGTGGACAGTTCTTTTGAGAAATCTAGAGATAGAGCAACCAGAAGACATAACATGAAAATAAATATGAAAACTGTACGTAAGGATATAAAGAAATACTTTTATAGTAAAAATTGGTGGATAAATGGAACAAACTGACTGAAGATATGGTTAATGCAAATGGCATACATAATTGAGAAACTGTAGGATGGTAGGGAGTGTTTGAGAGATGGGGTCTCATGTGTGTAAAACTCCCTCCCTGTGCAGTAAAAATAGCTAATTACACACACACACAGGCAAACTTTCTGCTGGCAAATATAAGAATTGCATTCAAACATATGGACAGACATTCATAAAATTATTGCCTACATATATCAGACCAAACAAGTCTGGTCACTATTAAAAAAGCACAAAGTTAAGATAATGGGGAAAGGGGGAAAAGGAGGAAATGCTCATTAAAAGATTGCTGGAGGCTATGGGACTGCCAGGAGTGATTTCTGTGACAACTGAAAGGAGAAGAATTGGAAGTTATAACCAAGACATAAGGGAGAGACCAGTTATGGTTACATTTGATTTGGAGTAATCAAGCCAAGGAGTACTAGAAAAACTAAGAATCTTTAAGGTATGGTAGAATTCAGTGAGATATTCATCAAGTGTGACACCTCTTAGCAAGAGAGGGAGAAGAGCAAACAGTACAATCTGAAGACAAAAAACAGGAGATGCCACACATGGCAAGAGGATACAGCAGCCCTCCTAGAACTGCAAAGAGGGCAAGATCATTAGGAGATGGTAAAGTCAGACTGAAAGAAATGTATTAATATTTAAATGGATCAATAGTTAGTGGCAAAGAACTAGAGGTTAAGGATTGTACAAGATAACAAAAAAAGAAAGAGAAGGTAAAGGAGGGGGAAGATTAGCTCTCTTAGTAAAGGAAAGCCTGAAGTTTAATGAAATAGTGGAAGATGGCCCTTTAACACAATACATAATGGGAATAATAACTGAAGAGAAGAGCACAGTGATACTATTATCATATAATTCAACTGAGAAGTGCAATGAATCAGAACAAATGTGCAATAATGACAATGGAGGAACAGTCAGGATGGTACATGAAGCAGTGAAACTCACTTCTTAGGGATGGTAAAGTACTGATAATTAGGGGATTATATTTATTAAGGGATAAACTGAGGAATTTGGATTCTCATGGTGACAGGTAGTTGTTGAGGCACAAGTTTTTACAGAGTACACTGGAAAATTTCCTTTACCAACATGTCTTGAAGTACACTACAATGATAGGCACTGATACATAATCATTACTAGATCTTATCTTCACTCATACTAGCGTGGATATTGAGAACTTTATATACAATACACCATTTGAAGGAAGTGATCATGTAATGCTCAAGTATGAATATGTGGTAAAAGACGACATTAAATGAGCAGAGGAAAGAATGGTTTAATAAAAGATGTCATAAAGCAAAGGAGCTTTGAGATGTGCAAGGTATAAGAGAGCATGGAATGAATATAGCAGGATAAGAAAAGAGGAACAAAGAAACTCTGAAGACAATATTGTGAACATGGCATTTGGAAATCCAAAACTACACAAATTTATCAGAAACCAGTTGTCAGTTTAAGAGCAGCTAATCAGGCTAAGGGATAATGAGGGATATTGTAGAGGATGATGTAAGGATGTGTGAGGATCTGATTAGCAAGTTCAAAAGCGTAAGACTCTATAACCCCTACACCTTTGAGATGGAATGGAAGAGAGGTTGATGAGGAATGGGAGGGTTTTGGAAATTGTTGAGATATCTAGAGATTTCACATGAATGGGAGGGAGGTTTTGGAAATTGATGAGATACCTAGAGAAGATACTAACAAATTATTAAAAGGACTTGACCCATACAAGCCTTATGGTCCTGATGAAATATGTGCCAAAGCAGTGTGAAGATATGCTTGATAAACCACCTGCATTACTGTTCAAGACGTCACTAGAGAGAGGCATATTGCAAAGGGAATGGAAAATGTCAAACATTATACATATCTTTTTTTTCATACATATTCGCCATTTCCCACATTAGTGAGGTAGAGTTAAGGACAGAGGACTGAGCATAAGAGGAAAAATTCTCACCCAGCCGCCTTCTGTGTTCCTTCTTTTGGAAAAGCAAAACTGGAAGGGAAGATTTCCAGCCCCCCAACTCCCTCCCCTTTTAGTTGCCTTTTATGACATGCAGTGAATATATGGGAAGTATTCTTTCTCCCCAATCCCTAGGGATTATATATTATATAATATTTCATTATACTTAACCTCCGTCTCCTGTGTTAGCGAGGTTTGGATGGTATTGCAGTGAAATTTATCAAAAAAGGTGACTGTGTTGTTGACTGGTTGGTGAGGATATTCAGTGTATGTATGGTTCATGGTGAAGTGCCTGAGGACTGGCAAAATGCATGCATAGTGCCATTGTACAAAGGCAAAGGGGATAAAGGTGAGTGTTCAAATTACAGAGGTATAAGTTTGTTAAGTATTCCTGGGAAATTATATGGTAGGGTATTGATTGAGAGGGTAAAGGCATGTACAGAGCATCAGATTGGGAAAGAGCAGTCTGGTTTCAGAAGTGGTAGAGGATGTGTGGATCAGGTGTTTGCTTAGAAGAATGTATGTGAAAAATACTTAGAAAAATAGATGGATTAGTATGTAGCTTTATGGATCTGGAGAAGGCATATGATAGGGTTGATAGAGATGCTTTATGGAAGGTATTAAAAGTATATGGTGTGAGAGGTAAGTTACTAGAAGCAGTGAAAAGTTTTTACCAAGGATGTAAGGCATGTGTATGAATAGGAAGAAAGGAAAGTGATTGGTTTAAAGTGAATGTCAGTTTGTGGCAGGGGTGTAAGATGTCTCCATGGTTGTTTAATTTATTCATGGATGGGGTGCTTAGGGAGGTGAATGCAAGAGTTTTGGAGAGAGGGCCAAGCATCCAGTCTGTTCTGGATGAGAGGGCTTGGGAAGTGAGCCAGTTGTTGTACGCTGATGATACAGCACTGGTGGCTGATTCGGGTGAGAAACTGCAGAAGTTGGTGGCTGAGTTTGGTAAAATGTGTGAAAGAAGAAAGCTGACAGTAAATATGAATAAGAGCAAGGTTATTAGGCTCAGAAGGGTTCAGGGACAATTAATTGGGAGGTACGTTTGATTGGAGAAAAATTGGAGAAAGAGAAGTGTTTTAGGTATCTGGGAGTGGATATAGCAGCAGATGGAACCATGGAAGCAGAAGTGAGTCACAGGGTGGGGAAGGGGGCGAAGGTTCTGGGAGCATTGATGAGTGAGTGGAAGGCGAGAACGTTATCTCGGAGAGCAAAAATGGGTATGTTTG
>JAUUDZ010462017.1:0-12167 GCA_032361705.1 Panulirus versicolor | reverse complement strand
TTGACCACTGGACCACTTACTTGGATGGTTGTGAAACAGGCGAGTTGTGGCGCACTTGTGGCCAGGCGTGGGCCACTGGTGGCCCTAGGCTGGCCCACAAGTGGCCACATACCATACCAGTCCAACAACCTTGTTACTTAACCTCATTACAAGATCAAATACTCGTTTCTTCTACATAATTGCTCAATATTTATAGTTAAGGAGTGATAACCATTATGTCCCTAGACTCGCTCTCACCACACTCTCACTTCTCTCTCTCTCTGCCACAGTTACTGGAGGGCAACAGCAACACGTACCTGGCCCAGACCTCCCAGTTAAACCCACCAGTTATAGCTGCCAGGGTCAGGTTCGTCCCCTACAGTGACCATCCCAGGACAGTCTGCATGAGGGTCGAGCTCTACGGCTGCCGCTATACAGGTCAGTAGTCACTGGCCACGCTATGTTGTCCTGTACCCTAGCTATGTTGTCCTGTACTGTAGCTATGTTGTCTTGTGCCGTAGCTGTGTTGTGCTATGTTGTCCTGTGGCGTAGCTATGTTGTCACGTACCGTAGCTATCTTGTCTTCTAGCGTAGCTGTGTTGTGCTATGTTGTCCTGTGGCATAGCTATGTTGTCTTGTAGCTTAGCTATGTTGTGCTATGTTGTCTTGTAGCGTAGCTACGTTGTGCTGTATTGTTCTGTAGCGTAGCTATTTTGTCCTATGGCGTAGTTATGTTGTCTTGTAGCATAGTTGTGCTATGTTGTCCTGCGGCGTAGCTATATTGTGCTATGCTGTCTTATGTTTTCTTGTAGCTGTATTGTCCTGTAGCGAGCAATGTTGTGCTATGTTGTCCTGTAGCGTAGCTGTGTCGTGTTATATTGTCCCGTACCGTAGCTATGTTGTGCTATGTTGTCATGCAGCGTACTTGTGCTATGTTTTCCTGTGGCGTAGCTATATTGTGCTATGCTGTCTTGTGTTGTCTTGTGTAGCTATGTTGTCCTGTAGCATAGCTATTCTACCGTGTTGTCTGTTGTAGTTTAGCTGTATATTGTCCCGTAGCGTTGTTATGTTGGATGGTGGTCAGTGACCGCTATATTGTCTTGTAGCTATATTAGACGGTGGTCAGTGGCAACATGTAGCACAGGTATGTTGTCTTTCAGCGTGACTATGTTGTCTTGTAGCGTGACTATGTTGTCTTGTAGCGTGGCTATGTTGTCTTGCAGCATAGCTCTGCTGTCTTGTAGGGTACCAATGTTGTCTTGAAGTAGAGCTGTGTTGTCTTGCAGCATAGATGTTAGTCTTTTACCGTATCTTTGTTGTCTTGAACTGTAGCTATGTTCTTCTGAAGCATTGCTGTGTTAGTTTTTAGTGTAAGTACGTTCCTCGAGGTGTAGCTATGTTTTGTAATATAGCTGTTTTTTAGCGTATCTATGTTGTCTTGAAGCATAGCTGTGTTCGTCTATTGGCGTATCTACGTTGTCTTGAAGTGTGGCTATGTTTTTCTGTAGCATAGCTGTGTGAATGTTCTTGCGTAGGTATGTTAGTGTGTGTGTGTGCTGGACGCCTCAGAATGCCTGGACCCGATACAGTAAACTGTTGTGTGCTGCAGCAATACATAAACTTGCGTTGGATATCCAATGATTAAAGACAATCTTTTTTTCCTTTTTTTTTATCCAGACGGACTTGTGTCTTACTCGATGCCGGACGGTGACCCGCGCGGCGGAGACTACAACCTGCGTGACCTGACCTACGACGGGTCACGTAAGGGAGGCTGGCTCTCTGGAGGCCTTGGTCAGCTCACCGACGGCGAGACGGGTCACACCAACTTCCGGGTCGACGCCCTAGGTCGTGGCAGAGGTAAGGTCATATCTTCATGGGCGTCAACTTTTTTTTGAAAGTAAAAATATATATATTTTTCTGACGAACTTCAGGGAGTGTTTTGATACCAACTCCCTGACAAGTGGTAGGTGTGGTCACAGGTCAGCGTTTGAGGATTATATTTTTGGGGGGGAACTTCTTTAACTATTATTTTTCTCAATCCTTCATTAACTTTAACGCCTTCGCCGGGAAGCGTCAGGAGCGTATGATAAATAGCCTCATTTGCACACAACTTACCGTCTGTCTGTCAAGTATAAACGTCCCGAAATTTAGAGTCTGCATTATAATGTTAAACATCGGAGAGGAAGAAAAAAAAAGATAAAACCAACGGATCATCTGTAGATGGTTTGTAGGTCACCCACCCAAAGACGGAATGCAAAACAAAAAAAGAGTTCGAACACCACATTGAGAACGAACCTAACTTTTGAACCTTCGAAATGATCGATTAACGAGTCTTTAGTGCAAATCCGTTTCATGACCAACTGCTTCAGATTACCTTAAGAACAGTCTTTCTCGTGACGGTACGAAAAACCAACCTAAGCTCTTGAACGCGCTCTTAGAAGAGAAAAGAAAAGACTTTTAAACCGGGATGACATCATTTAGAAGTCTCTTCGACCTCTTACCCTCTTGGAACCTCTTCGGTTACGCTCAAGTGCCTATTCAAAGCTCGTGGAGGTTAACTAACTTATCTCTCTCGCAAGAACACTTCGACGTACTTTTTCCTTCTTTCTTTTGCTCATTTATCATCTCAGGTTTTAGGCACTTACTCGTGTAATTTTTTTTTTCTGTTGGCCTTTCCGAGTTATCTCTCTCGGAGAGCTGAAGAAACTCTGGGTTGGTCTGCAGTACTGGAACGACTGTAGGCTTCCAGATAATAGGTAAAAAAAAAACATCGAACTCTGACTTTCTAAGGCTGTTTTACTTATTGGGTTATCGAAACATACTTACGGGCGAGAGGATGAGATATGAAGGTGTAGTTAGAGATTATCTCGCTTAAAATGATGTACTTAGTATTCAAATAACTAACCCAAGAGGTTAGTTAGCCTTTCCAGAAAGTTGTGCGCAAGATATTAAGTTATTACAACACAGACTTAACAAAGGGTTGTGACATACTCGAGATGTTGTAGTGAGTTTTTTTTTTATATACAAGATATACCCTGCGATTATCATGTCCAGTAAGGTTGTACTCGAGGTGTCCTACTTGGTAAGTTATGCCGAACGAGCACTTATCCTTGTTCGGGGTTATACTCAAAGGCTTATCTTACCACAGTGGCTTAAAGTAATAACATGAAGTTGTCATGAGTAGTTAATGTACTTGTGGACCTCGAGTTAAAAGCTTTATGACTTGTTGAGTATAAGACAAATGAGGTGATTTCACTAGGGGATTATTTGAAGACCAACTGAAACACTATAGAGGCTGTTCTCCCTTCAGATGTAACCAGCGACCAGCCGGCTGGGCCTTCGTCATTACTGAGATACTAGGGTGTTCTCCTCTCCCTCCTTCATCCCACCACACATTTTTACGCAGGCCAATAAAAGCCGAGAAACAATGGCTTCTCCCTAGACCACCTCGTCAGGTGGGTACTCTGAAACACGACACCTCAACCCCAGTTGCCTCCATCACCCTTTCTTTTAACGTCGAAATCGGAGAAGGGTTTTGTTCCCCCGACAATCTGCGGGTCACAGGTCTTCCTCTATGGTGTATGCGAAATTTATCTAGAGGTACATATAATGCGCGGGGATTCTCTCGCATATACTCGCCAGAGAGTCTTGTTGTGAGGGCTCAATTTGTTCTCGGGAAGAGATGGGGAGGTAGAACTTTATTTCTTGGACATTTTAAACTTGGGAGGTCAAGCGGTTTATCACGGGCTACGAGAGGTGCATAGGTCAATTGGTTGGAATGGGGGGTTAACTGTCGTTTCCTCGTGAGAAGTTCTTTGGTTAGTCAACTTCATATCTTTCAATTTCAAGCTTTTACCCTTGTATGATATTTTAGTTGGGTTAGCATTTTCCTGTAGTCGTTACTACTTGTAGCAACGCACACACATGGTTGAGATGCAGTACCATTCCCACACTTCGATGAGGAGTGGGGTCCTTTTTAGGACATTAAATTTCATAAGTATATTACTGTGTGTGTGGGTGGGACTTTTCATTATTACAATTACTGTTTATCATTATGAAACTTGCAACAGTTCTAATCGTAATGAATGATAGTGTTCATATTCGTATCAGTAATTAGTTATCATTATTGCAATCATTTTCACCATCATTATCATGACGTCGGCCCGCGGGCTTAACTTTTTAAGTGCACTCCATGTTGACATCTTTTGGGGGAGACTTTGAATATGTAAGACACGTTGGGCTTTTCAGAGCCCGCGTCTCTGAGAGCGAGTGGCGGTCCATTAACTGCTTTCCCAGCACAACCCCGTCCCTCAGCTTAGGCCTGCCACCTTATTTACTTCTTTTCAAGAGAGAGAAATCCTTCAGGAGGTCTTCCCTTTTGAGGGAGATTTTTCTTAAAAGATTATAGAAAGTTCGGAAGACTCTCCTTTTTTTTCTTGGCCTTTTATGTACCCTGAATTTCAAATGACTGTTAGTATAAAAAATAGATTTTGTGTTCCCTTCACCCATACTCTTCACTGAAATGCTGTATCTACGTATATCTGAACAATATGTATATCGAAACAATAGATATTCTAAAACTAAAAAGATGTTTTCTTTATGGTTTTTGGAGTTGTGCAGTCGCCTGTCTACAGAAATCGTTATGAAATATAAGGACTTTTTTTTCTTCCAATATGTCAGGCGTGTTTGTGTTGCTTGTTACATTATTGGAACACTCGTGTATTTAATGCCAAATACCACATTTCACATCTATTTAAGACTTATATCCATCCATACGTCATACATAAGATATATTTCTGCATTTCCCAAATGGTTTAAACGGTATTGAACTGCCAGTTAACGTTTGTGTTGGGATTTTCAAGTTGTTAAACTATATTCTTAAACTCGTTCCGGCATTGGGGTTGACACGAGAGTTTCCAGATAATACAAGGTGTTGATGGGGAGAGTTGGCGCGTAAATGCTCATTCCGTGTTGTGATTAATGGCCGTAGATAACGCTATAGTAGTAGTAGTGGTGGTGGTTAGGTCTTCTTCTACGTTGGTCGTCCTCCTCCTCCGAGAGCTGGGGCTTGTGGCGTCGACCACACCACACACAAACACCGGTACATGAGGGTTGAAAGCAAGTTTTCCAAAGTACTGTTGTTTTAAGTCAAGCGTGGCGAAGACCGCACCCACCCACCGCACCCCACCCCACCCGTCCCACCCAGTAACCTGCCTGCTTCCCTCCCTCCCTCTCTCTCTCTCTCACCCGCTCCTCCCCCACCTCAAGAGCCTTGCGGGGGTAGGTAGGTTAATGACTCGAGTCTTCTTGAGACGTCGTCGCCGGTCAGTTGTGGTTGCTGTGCGTGCGTGCGCCTGTAGCGGTGGATGTTGTGTTTATTGGGTTGTAGATACTCTGTACTGACGTGGTTGTGGTTGCTATGCATTGACATGGTTGTGGTTACTATGCATTGGCATGGTTGTGGTTGCTATGCATTGACATGGTTCTGGATGTTGTGTATTTTTACATGGTTGTGAAAGATTTGTACGTATACATAGTTGTGGTGGTTGTGTATTTACGTGGTTATGGATTCCGTTCACGCACTTAATTACGGTTGTTGCGTGTTCACATGGTTGTGTATGCTGTGTAAGCATGCAGTTGTAGACGCCGCTTAAGGATAGTTTCGTTGTGTTTAAGGGTCGTACCAAATTGCTCTATAGAGTTCAAGGATCTCAAACAGGTTGATGGTCGTTATGTCCAGCAAGTTTTCTATTTCCTTAGTAAACTTTTTTCATTATTCCCTAAATGTCTAGAATTTTTTTTGAATTCATGAATGTTTGCGTTTAATTGTCTTGTTCGCAAATAACATCAGTAGCCAAACATTCGCTAGACTTTTCATGTTCCCGATGTATCTACCATTTTTCCCCCGTGTGCAATTTTCATTCTTGAAGCCTTCAAATATACGATCTCATTTCCATAATTTCAAGTCTATAATTTTCCTTTTGCGATGTTTTCAGTTATGAGTAATTTTCCTCCTCACTCCGTTTCCCACCAGGGTACGAGTGGGTGGGCTGGAAGAACGACACCCGCCAGACGCAGCCGGTCGAGATCACCTTCGAGTTCGACTCCGTCAGGAACTTCTCCGCCGTCCACATCTACAGCAACAACTTCTTCACCAAGGACGTCCAGGTGGGTACTCTACCGTCTACATCTACAGCAATAACTACTTCTCCAAGGACGTCCAGGTAGGTCGTCTACATCTATAGCAACAACTTCTTCACCAAGGACGTCCAGGTGGGTACGCTACCGTCTACATCTACTGCAATAACTACTTCTCCAAGGACGTCCAGGTGGGTACTCTACCGTCTACATCTACAGCAACAACTTCCTCAACAAGGGCATTCACGTTGTTCCCCTATCATCTACGATCTACAGTAATACCTTCACGGGGAAGTACCTGGTGTGTAAATCTACATCAGGTACTTCAATAAAGACGAAGTTCATGTCTCCAGCGTCTTAGTTTATATTAGGAAGACCACTTTAGGGCGCCCAGATGTGTCTTAATGGAGTCCACATCTTGGCCAAGATCTATTTACCAGAGATATGTAGATATGTTCACTTATTTCGGAAATCTTAGAGATTCGTCTCTGATGGTAAGATTTGCAGATGTTATGAGATATATTCTACGTCTTTAGCATTCGAGCACGAGCCTTGAACACGTTGGTATGAGCCTTGAGCACGATGGTTCAGCCCTTGAGCACGTTCATATGAGCCTTGAGCACCACGGTAAAAACCCTTCAGGACTAAAGTTCGAGCCTTGAGCACTTTAGTACGAGTCTTGAACAAGGAGGTACAAATCATGGGTATGAAGGACTGGCCCTTGACCTAAGGGTTAGTACCTTCGTGCTCCTGGGTCGTACCGTCGTACTCGGTGGTCGTGCCGTTGTGCTCAAGGGTCGTACCGTCGTGTTCAAAGGCCATACCGTCGTATTCCAAGTTGTACCGTCAGACTCTAAAGATTGCACCGTATTTAATCTCAAGGGGGGGTCGAATCTTTGCACTCTAGGCCCGTACCGTCTTACACTGTGTGCCAGTTGCTTAAAAGCCAACATAATGCCACAAACCGTAGAGGCGGCACTCTCGCCCACCAAGGCATGAAAACAGGTCATTCATAGTTATGCAGGAAGTTAACAGTGTGTGTACACGCGGCTTATCCTAACGCCTGCGAGGTAGCGGGAGCATTTAAAGGGAGGCCGTTAAGGAGCGATTAACTACGCAATCAGAGGGTAGTGGTGCCCACGAGAGCTGCTGGTTTTACGTCGCGATACAGTAGGGTTAAAGTTAAATATTTAAAGTAATGATGCTTGGGAGGGAGCAGGAGGAGAGGGGGACAGTACTGGGAGACTTTCATTCTAGTCTTCCATTCTCTTAATCTGCAGCGAGGTGAGGTACATACACGTTCTTCAGTTATTCTTATAATTTTAGTAGATTTTTTGCTTTCGTGTATGTATTACGGGTCTTCTTTTTCAGTTAACTTTAATTATTAGAGGTATTATTGATTGCCAGGGGTTATTAAGGCCAATAGTTATTATGGGAGCCACGAGTCGAGAGCAAAGGAAAATGAACACTTCTTTGTTCAAGGTGTTCAATATAGTCATTAGGTGCACAGCCCAGAGCTTATTTTCAAATAAGTGGGATAAGGGTAATGTAAAAGTAATCTATGAATATTAATTTCGATTTTTTATTTCAGTATGGGAATTTGATATGTAAAAAGGTGTGAACATAATCTGTAATCCATGAAGGTGAAGAAAACATTTTGCTATTGAAAATGGAAAAAAAAAAGAATATTCTAACATGTATTTGGGATTAAAGATAAAGGAACGTTATAACATTTCAAGAGCTTTAGCAATTAAATGGCACGTATAAACATGAACACAAACCACACCCATATAAATTACATGCACAAAACACACATTAGATATATATGTGCACTGATAGTCAACCACAAACATGCATATAGATTCGTATACATATGATATATATACATAAACGCCCATACACTCACATACATTACTTAACATATACACATATATATACATATATACACGCTCATACTTGCTTGCCTTCATCCACTCGCCATAATGTAATACAACTCATACTTGAGAAGTGTGCCTCGTGTGTCTGCTTTGATAGTGACCAGTCAATGCAGGAAGGGTTCTTAAAGTTACCCCCCCCCCCTCCCCACCTCGCCTCTGGGCGAAGATGGATAAGTGTTGATAAACCCCAACACGTAACCTCTGACCCTCTGGTAGGATATGTTAACTAGGACTGAGTATGGTCGGCGAAGTGTACACTCGCTCCTAATTATCACATGTGTGTTTGGTGGTCTTTTCTTAATGCGTGTGGAGGGTTGGCGTTTACAGGAGTAATGACCGGGTCCGTGAGGAGGTCGGTGGATATCTTTCTCTCTCTGAAAGTGGTTCTCTTTACGTTCTCTCTTTCAGGTCATCTCTCTTGCCTCTCTCTTTCCCCGGCAGGAGTTCTCTCGTGCTTCTCCCTGGCAGGAGTTCTCTCACGCTTCTCCCTGGCAGATGTTCTCACATTCGTCTCCCTTCTCCCTTCAGCAGGTGTTCTCCCACTCTTCTCCCTGGCAGATGTTCTCACATTCGTCTCCCTTCTCCCTTCGGCAGGTGTTCTCCCGGGCGCGCGTGCTCTTCAGCGTGGGCGGGGAGCATTACCACGTGCTGGCGCCGGTGGAGTACGAGTACGTGGTGGATCGCATCTTTGAGAACGCTCGTAACGTGACCATCAAACTCCACAACGCCGCCGGCAAGTACGTCAAGCTGCAGCTGTACTTCTCCCTCAGGTGGATCCTCATCTCCGAGGTCGCCTTCGACTCCGGTAAGTCCTGGCGGCTTCTGGTCCCGTTAGTGCTCCTTGTACTGTCGCTGTTACTTCTGCTCCTTCTACTGCTGCTTCTAATGCTGTTAGTTCTGCTATTTGTACTGCTGCTGTTACTTCTGTTGCTGCTATTTCTATTTTTGTAACTTGTGTGGCATCACTGTATTCCCGTTAGCTGTAGTCGTCCTATACTGTAGTGACTTAACGGCCCTGAGGTGTTGGTGTACCGTAGCATCTCGTGCCCCTTATCTCTGGATTTTCCTTCTGCTCCTATCACTTCAGCAACCACCATTACTTTATTACCAATAATATCCCTATTTCCACTAATAAAACAACTATTACCACCTTCAATATTGCTATATGATCAGTATTTGTAATATTATCGTTACTCTTTTGTTACAATATTAATGTAATACCGTAGCTGTTGATGTAAACAATACTCTATGGTCAAAATCTGTTGTATTCTTGTATTTTGATAGAGTAAGTATAGTAATAGTATCCCGATTTCTTTGTTTTGGCTCTTGAAACTTACTTTTTTCTATTTTCTGTAGCTGCAGGTTGCTATGTTTTGATGTTCTCCTGTTCTACAGAGCCATGTCGATGCAACCTGACGGAGGAGTCGCCGCCTCCGACCCCATCGGAGAAGGTGAACGAGAAGGTCGTGCCTGTGGTTCCAGCCCACTCTACCTCCTCCGGCCTCTTGGTCGGAGGCTTGGTCACCCTGGGCGTGGTCTTCGCCGTGGTGCCCGTGGCTCTGTGCGTGCTGTACTACCGCGTGAGGCTCACCAAGAAGGCCAGCAAGGCCTCCGTCTCGAAGGAGAATGGTGTCGACACCAGAAAGGTCTCGATGAAGATGAAGGATCTGCATATCAACATGAATCTCTCGCAGTTGTCTAATGGTTACTCTCGAGCTAAAGGGAACCTCTACGGCCACGTAGCGATGGAGGAGGAAGCTACGGCCATGTACCAGGAGCCATACAAGGGCCCTATCCACAACCCAGGCTACCATACCCTGGGTCACGCCATCTCGTCGTCTGACGTGCCCTTCAAATGTCCCTTACCCCCAGACACCGACGATTCGGTCGACTATGCAGTACCTGGCATGAATGTGACGCCCCCTCCACCGTTTTCAGATGCCCATCCTCCGCCACCACCCGTTCCGCTAACCCGGCCACCGCTGACGAAGATGATTTCTCAGGACCTCGCGAATCTACCCCCGCCGACGCCACCCATCCCGCCGCCTCCCAAGCAACACTACTTCACCGCCTCGCAAGTCTGCCAGGCAGTCAACATTCAGGGCGTTGCGGGCAACGTCGTCTACGCTGTGACTGAAGGTCCTGATGTCAGAAAGGTACAGTCGGTTCCTGAAATTGGAAGGCACGGTTTCTGTACCCGAGAGACGATAGGGGAGGGAACGTTCGGCACAATCCAACTCTGCGATGTTAGAAACCTTCCCAAAAGCGAACCACAGACACTAGTTTTGAAGACCCTCAATGTCCGAGCTGACAGCACTGTGAAAGAAGACTTCCTACAGGAGGCACGAGTTCTAAGCTGTATCGATGACCCGAATATCGCACGACTGGTGGGCATGACGACCCACTCTGATCCCCTCTGTCTTCTACAGGAGTACCTCGAATACGGCGACCTCCATCAGTTCCTACAGAGACATGTTCCCGAGAACACCAATACAGTGGTACAGAGAACAGCTTTCAAAGACTGCGGAGAGTCTCCTGTTCTCAGCTACGGCGCTCTGATCTACATTGCTTCCCAGGTCGCGTCGGGAATGAAGCACCTGGAAAAGCTGGGTCTGGTCCACAGGGATCTGGCAGCACGAAACTGCCTCGTAGGCAGAGACCTCCTCATTAAGATCACAGACTTTGGCATGAGCCAGACCAAATACCAGAGTGACTACTGCCGGCTGAAGGAACACCAGACGATGCTGCCGATCCGTTGGATGGCTTGGGAATCTGTCCTTCAAGGTCGGTTCTCCACCAAGAGTGACGTGTGGGCCTTCGGCGTGACCCTCTGGGAGATCCTGACGATGGCACGTCAACAGCCCTACGAGGAACTGAGTGACGACGGCGTGTTGGAGAACGTGTCTCACTGCTACCATGGCGACGGCTCCGGTATGATGCTGTTGCCGCAACCGCCTCTCTGTCCCAGGGAGATGTACGACATGATGGCCGCATGCTGGAGACCCAACGACCGCCAGCGGCCGCCCTTCTGGGAGATACACATGTTCCTCCAGCGGAAAAACTTAGGCTACACCCTCGACTACCTGGAATGAGGGTATCGCACGCCCCTCTAGCAGCTTGTGTCGTTCTTCCATACACGAAGGTCCTTTTCGATGACTTTCAGTTCCTCTTGTGCGAAGAACAAAAAAGTGTTCCGTGAATGACATCGTCTCAGGATGACGGATGATCTTTCAGTCATCTGGAATCTTGCTTTCCCGTAACCTCAGGCTATGCTTACCACAAAGGATTCACCCCCATACACCTCCAAAAGTTTATTACTCCATTGACTACTAATGGCTTCTGTTTATCGTTCGATTAAAAAGTGTTCTTCCAATCAAGACGAATATGAATGCCAAAAAGAAACTGTCTTACCACTCCGGAAAAACGAATGCCAAGAAAAGCGAAGCATCAGTCATTGAAAGTTATATATATATCCTCGTGAAACTCCATCAAAGTCGTGTTCCAGACCGTTGTTGTGAAAGCTATTCTTTTCCAGTAAAAAGAGCTCTGCTCTCGGTACCAATGAGTGGTTGTCTGTATGTAGGCCCTTTGTCAATGGCCAAGTTTTTTCGACTTTATACTAGCATTGTAAATTAATGCGACCGGATTGTTCCACCTTCTTGTGCAACTCGAATGAACCCATTCTCCTGGAAGATGTCTTGAGGTCTTCTATTAATGACCATAGGAAGAAGAAAAGACGAGGAATGGACCGTTTAAAGACAAGATGCCCGAACCTGGCTAAGGCCTGGCGCATCTTGGACAACAGTGACCTATTACACCTCCACTTAGAAGTATCAACAACTTCTAGGTCGCAAGAAGAAACTCCAAACTGAGAGTGGCGGACCACACTTCTGACATTTCTGTATATGGGAGCAAAGGTGGTCTTCAGTGGACTTGCGCATATCGTTTGTAATTTGAAGACCGAGACCAAGTCTTGGTCGGTTATCATGCTTTGTGTTGCCCTGCTCAGTGTGTCTCCAATCACGTGCCTAAGGTTAGCCACTCTCCAGGGTAAATGGGTATGTATATATATATATATATATATATATATATATATATATATATATATATATA
>JAUUDZ010462006.1:0-12167 GCA_032361705.1 Panulirus versicolor | reverse complement strand
GCTGTTGTTTAGGACTAAATGAAAAATTTATTTGAAATTTGAAAAAAGTAGAAGAGGTACCAAAGGGGTGAAAAACTTTAATAATAAAAAAGTGGTTTTAGGAAAAGGGCTGGGTTAAAGATGGATGTTTTGCTAAGTTCTTTTTGAGAAACTTGACACTAAATGAGAGCAAAGTCTATAGATTATTGCATGGTCATGACTTTGTCATTCATTCATTAAAATCACCCTTCGATTAAAAGTCTGCATTGCAATGGAAAAGAGGCCCCAAATGATGAGATACATATCGTTAGCTGGTGAAGGATTGTCAGCAAATCCTTGTCACCAATATACTCTTGTAAGGTTATCACAAAGGAAATAGTCATATAAACAGGACCATTAATATGCTTCATGCAAAAAAGGAGCTTTGTCACACCCTGCATATATAGAGTTCCAAGCTACCCCCTTCAAGCTGCTGACCTGCTGCCATACCACAGGCCCAAGTAAACTCAAGCACAGGACTGTGCATGCAACTTCCCACCAGGATAGAAATGACCTCTAAGACCAAGACAAGAGAAGGTAGGGTGGGTAACAACGTAAATGGCCCAAGAACCCCAACAAGAATGGTTAGAATTATTAAAAGTGTGGACTGACGTAAGTCTTCAGTAAGTCATCTTTGTAAAAAAAAAAAGAATTTCTCATTTCATTCCTTAGCCAAATTTTACATTATACATATTTTGTAAAGTTATTGTGCAAGATGATAATTTGCTAGTTACATTAAAGTGTAGCTTTGAGTTTATTCCTTTTTTTTGTGACAATCTGTATTTGTTCCTGTATTTCATGATAATCTTAAGTTTATGCACAAATATACCATGAATGTATCAATTTAGTTTATTGTTATGAATCCCTGATTGCATGGATTCATTTATAGGTCAGAGATGGTCTTCATTTTGTTGAGAAATTGGTAAAATTCATAGGAAAACTAAGTTTCTTGGTTTTCTTTTCATCTTGGATTGCCTGTTGCATGTTAGTCATTAATGACACATTGCAGGAGAGAAAGCAAATCATTTTTCCATTAAAAGGGGCATGGGTCTGGAGGATCATGTGACGTGTGTTTTGCAGGGAGAAAGTTTGACTAGAATCATCTTATAACACACTGTATTAAGTTATGATCATTATTATTACAGAAAGTCTTGCCAACTTTTAATTAGTCACAAATACAAATTAGACATTGTTGCTTGAGCCAGTGTACCACTTCCAGTAATTTAAGGGTACTCTTGGGTTTCCTAGTTTAATATTTCAGTGCAAGTAAAATGACAATCAAGACTTGTTATAGGACATGTTAGTAACCATTGCATTTGTGCAATGAGTTAGAAATTGCCATCCCTTTCTTTTTGCAGAGGATAGCTTTTCTCTCCTGTAATTTTGAAAAGCTTCCAGTACAGGATTTTCTGTTTACTTAATTGCATTAGATTATTACTCTCTCAAGGACTTCAGTATACAAGTTTCACTGATGACTATCAGAAGCGTTGCTCAAGAGGAAAACATGGTAATGTGTAACTGGTGGAGAAAATGCACTCAATATTTGACTTGTCTATATTCCTGAAATATATATGAATTTATTAGTGTAAGTTGGTATTATGGTGTTAGATAGATGTGTAAAGAATTCATTATGAACATGAAATTTTTATTTATTATGACTTACTAGTTTTGGTATGATATAGGATTGTTGGAATGATGACATGCTAAATTACTTATTAAATGCCAAATTGCATTTGCATGAGTGAAAAATGTTTCAGCTTGATTCATTGTGTTCTCAGCATATACATATAAAAGAAAGTGATTAATGGGAAACAGATTGGAATATGCAAAGTTAACATTACTTAGAATGATCACAACATTACTTAGAATGATCACTCTTAACTCATACCCTGATTTTAGTTTAGAATTCTTTGAGTTGTTTATAAATATTGAAAGGATAACCATCTTTCACCAGGGAGATGCTCTTCGAAACTTACTGCTGACACGATACTTTGATCAGTATCCATGGTCAAAAAAGGAAGCTGCTGAATTAAGGGCTCGCCAACCACAAAATGTTGGACCAGGAGGTAAAGATTATATGTTATTATTGTTTAACTCTCAGTGTTTTCATAATGATTAACATTAGATTGAAATTTTACACTAGAGTTTTCAGGTGTGTTTCACATACTTAGTATTATATGAGATTATTAATGATGGCTTTATTGTATATCACTGGTTTTTATGTCATAATCTGTCCCAGCAATGTGTATCTGAAGGATTACAAAGGAATTCCATTGTATACACATCACAGGTGAAGACTATGAATTTTAACATATGCACATTAGAAAATATTATTTTTTTCACAACTTAATTTATGTTTATTTATTATGATTTATTATACTTTGTCGCTGTCTCTCGTGTTAGCAAGGTAGCACAAGGAAACAGATGAAAGAATGGTGCAACCCTCCCACATACACATGTATATACATGAACGCCCACACGTGCACTTATACATACCTTTACATTTCAGCATATACATACTTATACATACACAGACTTATACACATATACACATGCACATATTCATACATGCTGCCTTCATCCATTCCTGCCGCCACCCCGCCACACATGAAATGATGCTCCCCTCCCCCTGTGTGCGCACGAGGTAGCGCTAGGAAAGGACAGCAAAGGCCACATTCGTCCACACTCGGACTCTAGCTGTCACGTGTAATGCACCAAAACCACAGCTCCCTTTCCACATCCAGGCCCCACAGAACTTTCCATGGTTTATCCCAGATGCTTCACATGCCCTGGTTCAGTCCATTGACAGCATGTTGACCCCGGTATACCACATCGTTCCAATTCAAGGAATAAAGTGAATTGGAACGATGTTATGTGTGTGTCTATATGCAGAAAATGTAGGTAGTTGAGTAGAAAGCATTTGTTGTCTTTTTATGGTAGTTGCATCATGGGCATAAAGAGTCTTGGGATATGTCAAAACAGTGTCTGTAGTCATGGATGACGTACAGTGCATAAGTTAGTGTTACTCATGTTTGTCTGTGGAGTGTGGTTTTCCAGCATTGGGATATTATATTTTGATCTCATTATGTTCTGTACACTTTCATTCACTGAGAGCAGTGTGGCTCGTGAATATTTGTCTTCCAGAACTTGAAATCTTAATGTCTCTAGTTTCATTTAAACATACATAGATCTTGCAACTGGCAATATTTTCAACTATTTCAAGGCTGCAAAGCACACTGTTCATTGTGCATATTCATATAAAGAGGGATTGGAAGACTGGAAAACAGAAAAGATAGTCACATAAGTAAAAGTCAGAAGTAGTGAAAGGCTAGGAAATGGGTCGAGACAAATCACAAAGGATAGTGTGCAGCAAGAGATGTGCAACGTTTTCTAATTTTTTATAATGTTTAGTCAACCAAAAAATAGAGGCATCTGTGGGAAAAGAGAGTATGTCACCCTTATTAGACCTTTCAAAGGCATATGAAACCGACTAACTAATTACCCAAAAACAATGTTTATTCACAAAGGGTAACGTAAGTTGAAGGGTTAATGATAATGATATATGAAATGTTAAACTTCAGCACTGTGTTGCCTTTGCGGCCACATTGCTATATTTTTAGAACAGATTTTTTATAGGGTTATTGTAAACTAGCATTGATGAATAGTGTATGGCATTATAGGATAGACCAGAAACTAAGAATAAAGTAACAAAAATGTCATGCTGAGTTGACTGTTAGCTATTTCCTGTCCATCATCTGACACTCCCTCTCTGTCCTTGCCAGGTACATGTTGATGGGCCATATGGGTCACCTTCCACAAGGATCTTCTTTGTTACCCATGCCGTGTTGGTGGGTGCTGGAATTGGGGTCACGCCCTTTGCCTCTATTCTTCAGAGCGTCATGATGAGGTGAGTGACACAAAAGGGGCTTTCTTATGCCAAGGATATCTCAGAATTATACTTCATTCCCCTATGCTAAGTTTTGCTGGAGAAAAGATTTTGATTGTAATTAGCAGTTTATAATTACCCATTTTGTAATGAGGAGGGAATTTTATTCTCATGGGCTCCACCTCATGAGCATCCTCTGCTATCATACAGCTTTCAAATATATGAATGCTGTTTGCATTTACTATGTGCTTGGTTGTTCTGTTGTGTGAGGTTTTCCTTCAGTTAGCTTTGATAGTTCAAAAAGTTCTTTTTTAAACTGTATCATACTGTTTCATAAAATAGGATATTACTTAACAAATCCATTGGATTTAGAGAATAAACATCGTCAAAGGAAAAAATGTGTAGCTGTGGCAATAGGTTAGGTACAATATTGAACCTTTTATCTTTTTCACTCTTAGATTACTGTATCTTATTTCCTGCTAAGTATTTCATACATTGATTACTGAATTTTATTTCCTGCTAAATAGTATTCACGACTTACCGTTCTATCACAAACTCCCATCCTCAGTTTCTCTTCATTCATTCATCAGCCTAACTTTGAGGCTTCTCCAGGTACCTCTGGTGCAGTCATTTCCATTGTATTTTTCTCACAACTTTGACATCATCTGCGAACATGTTTAGGTATGAGTTTAGTCCCTCATACAAATTATTTAAAGACACCTAGAATAACAGTGGGTTCATGACTGAGCCTTGCAGTATGCCACTTTTAACCTAAGCTCATTTTGAGAATGTGACTATTACCTGCATCCCTCATTTCCTTCTTCACAGGTAATCCTCAATGTAGGGAATGAGTTTCCTGCTTATTTCTGCCTGTAGCTTTAGCTTTATGATCATTCTCTGATATGATATTTTGTCAAAGGTTCTCTGGCACTCTAGGAACTGAAGATACCTATCCATCTCTGTGTTCTAAGACTAGACTGAACCTTTCATGGAACTCTCAAAGGTTCATGATACACAACTTCTTTTCTCTGAAACCATGTTGTCTGCCACCTGAGTAATATTTTTGATATTCTTTTCCAATCTTTTTCAAACCAGACTCATTTATGAGATGGGCCTGTAGTTCAACATAATTTCCCATTTTCCTTTTTTAGATATGGGCATGACATTTATCCCCCTCTTTTTCCTAGATGGCCTCTTCTTCCAGTCCTTGGTTCATCCATTCCTGTTCTGAAGCCACTTAGGCAAGGGATTGGGCATATCGGCCATGGAAAAATTCTCTTTCCCCAACTCCCATGCAGCATTTATCATTGCCCATAATCATTGCAACTACGTTACCTGTGTGGCAAAACATTCCTTTATTTAAAGAAATTGTGATAACCTCTCCTCATCATCCACTGATAGGTCCATCTGGTCTTCAGATAAAGAAATCAATGACAAATTTTGCTCTTCCTTCCCTTTACTTTTCTTTTCTGACAGTGACATAGCTGTCTCTCCCATAGACAGAGTAACTCTCTTTGGTTCCCATTCCTCCTCAAACTCTACCGAGGATGACTCTAACATTCCTTCACCCCTTAATGATTCTATCCCCCTTCCTATAATCTCTTTTTGAACTGTCCAAAAATGCTTCTGTCTTTGGACACGTGTAAGGCTTATGGTCCTGATGGCACCCATCCATATGTACTGAAAGAGCCTGCCTCTGAACTCACACCTATACCTGCTTGTAAGTCCATTTTTTTAAAAACCAGAACTTTTCCTTCTTCTTGAAAGTATGCACTGGTACATCCTGTCCCTAACCCGCCTAACTATCATTCTGTTGCTTTCACATCTACCATTTCCAAAGTTTTTTAATCCCTCCTCAACTTCCATATACTTGGACATCTTGAATCTCACAGTCTTCTCTCTGATCACTAGTATGGCTTCTGTAAGACAAGATCCACTGGTGATATTCTTTCCTATCTTATTAATGTCTGCTCATCATCCCTGAAAGATTTTTGGGAATCCTTTGTAGTTGCAGTTAGCATATCCAAAGCTTTTGACTGGGTGTGGCATCAAGGTTTAATCTCTAGGTTCCCCTCTTTTGGTTTTCCTCCTACACTTTGCTTTCTCATATCTAACTTCCTCTCTTGCCAATTTATCTCTGTGGTAGTTGATAGATCACCCTCTCGACCTACTCCATCAGCAGCAGTGTCCCTCAAGGTTCTGTTTTGTCCCCTACGATTTTTCTCCTTTTTTATCAACAAGTGATTTCTTTTCTTTCACAGATAACCAAATGCACTCTTACACTGACAACTCAATCCTGCGTTTCTCCACATCCTTCAGTTCTGTTCGTTTTTCTCTCTCTCTCTATCTACTCCAACTGCCTCCCAGAGCTTGTTTTTACCCATCTGTATATCAAAAATTTCTCTCGACTTTCCTCTCCCCTCTGATGGTTCTGTAATTCTGCCTCTTGACTCGGTGAACATACTTGGTATTACGGCAACATCAGCTCCATTTTGGAAACTCCACTTTATGGAAATACAAAGGAACTGAGAGTTCATTGTCCTCAGAACAATTGCTCCATTTATACTAAGGAATAATCTGTTGCTGTATGGAATATTGCTCTGACATCTGGGGTGATTCTAGCTCTGCATACTTACGTGACTGAGTCAAGTCAAAAATGGTCCTTGTTATAAACTCTTCAGGCTAATTTCAGAACCTGACTCACTTGCCCAGTGCCAAAATGTTGGTTCACTTTCCTTTTTCTATAGGTATTACTTTGTTTTTGCTCCTGGGACCTGGCTGCTTGGTGGCCCCACTACTAACTAGATCACACAATATTTAGTAAGTTACCTCGTCACATGATTACTGTGTGGCTGTTGTCAACTTGAGGGTGGGCCGTTTTGATGACTGTTTCTTTCCCTACACCTTGAAGCTTTGGAACTTTGTACCCTTTCATATCTTTCCATACAGTTATGACCTGGCACATTTTAAAAGACAGGTTTTTCACTGCCTCAAAAATTTGCAAATACTCTCCCTTTTCTCCTCATTTTCTCATTCATTGACATCTGTATATTTCAATTAAGGCCAGGCCTTGATGTGGACTTTTGTCTATGACTGGAGGCCTTGAAGAAAAAGAATAAACTTGGCAATCATCTTTTCATTTTACTGTCCTAATGAGAAGTATTTCGAGAGACTGGCAAGTGCCTCCAGGCTTTCTTTCAGCACATAAGGGGAGACCTCATCAGGTCCATGAGCTTTATATGAGTCAAGTTGTTTTGATAGCCTTATTATATAATTTCTGTTCTACTTTATACATTCTAAGACTTTTTTCTTCTCATTTTTCTAACCGGTGAAAATACTTTTGAATTTATCATTCAGCTCCTCACATACTTCTTTGTCTTCAAGATTTCTTCCCTTTGAGTTCCTTAACCTAATTAGCTGTTCTTTAACTAATTGTTTTCTCCTGATGAACTTACAGAAAAGCTTTAGGTTGTCTTTCACCTTGTTCACAGTGCTCTTTTCAGAACCTCACTCCTTTCTCTTTACGTTTCAATCCTCATTTCTTACTCCCTGGTATTTTTCTAATGCTTTCCAGCATTTCATGATGAACTGTACTTCTCTTCATTTCATTCTCCCTCCTCTTTTAGTGTACCATGTTACCCCTTTCCTGACATTTTTGTAGTATGATAGATTCAGAAGAACTCCTTCCCCTCAATATGCTCAAAGGGCTTGATCACAATTTCTTCCCATCTTGATTTTACCAGTTATGTTCTGTGTGAAGGTGCCATCTCCTCCTCTAACTTTTCTGTTTCTCATTTTGAGTCCCTCTATATGTGTTGGTGTTTTTTGCTCAAAGGGCTCCTTCACCTGACAATTCTCTTTTGTTATACAACTTTTTAGATTTCTATATGCTGTTCTCATTAACCATGTCTTCATTCACTTTCTTCCATTCATCCACCACTCACGTACGATAAAGGTACTTCTTCACATACTTTTTAACAAGTTTCTTGCTTAACTTCATGTTATGTCATCTGGTTGTTTTATCCTCATATCTTTCAAAAAACTGTTCACTGTCTGTGTCATCCTTTAAGATTTTAGGGTATGATCAGAAAAGCCCTCACTCTACTGTCTTCCTTGGTGAGCACAGTTAAGACTTGTAGCCTTTCCTTGTAATTCTGTAACTGTAATTCGAGTGCCATCTGTATTTCATTCCTTTGGACCTTCACTGCATGTTCTTTGTGTTTTTTAAGGGTGATTACCAATTTGAGAAGGATATTTTAGTTTAGGCCTTAAGTTGATGTGAACATCTTGCTTGATATGTCCTTATCCATGAACTTGAATGCAGTTCTAACATTTACTTGCTGATAGTTGGTCTCCATAACTATTCTTTTAAGTTGGGACTCTGGCAGCAGGTTAGGAGTCCCAACTCACATTCTAAGTCCCAATCTCACACACAGATTCTTGCAGGTCATTTTTTACTATATGATATTCATATCAAGTCTTTCTTTCACTATCACCCATCCTCATCACTTTACACTTGCTTGGGCTGAACTTCAACCATTTATCAGACCAAATTTGGAGTCTTTCAAAGTCTGCATGTAAGGTGATAAAATCCTCCACACTTTTCAGTTCCTTCATGACCTTTGCATCATCTTCAAACATTCAGGTAGGAGTCCTTACCCTCTGGCAGGCTGTTTATATAAATCAAGAAGAATAATGGTCATAGAATAGAACCCTGAAGAACTCCCCATGTGAACTTAACCCATTTTGAGATGGCTCTGACATATGTCCTCTGTTTGTGTAATTGCATATTTGTACTGTATGGAGAGGGAGTTTTACACTTGCTGGGCCCCATCTCTTGAATATTCTCTGCTATCATACAACTTCTTAGTTTTATGTATGCTATCTTATTGACTATATCCTCAGTTCTCCTGTTCCGTTCATCTGTCGCTCTTACGCTATAAAAGTATATCTTAACATAATTTCTCATTTCATGTTATGTTCTCTGGTTGATCTGTCCTTACATCTCTCCAAGAATTGTTCATTTCCACACCAACAATCTATTTTAAAATCTTAAAGGTTGTGATCAGGTCACCCGTCACTCTTCTTTCCTCCATGGGTGTATTAAAAGCCTCCAGCCTTTTCCTATACTTTAGCCCTCTTGATTCTGGTACCAACTTTGTATATATATGTGTGTATGTGCGTTTGTTTTATTGCCATGCATTCTGATTTTTCTGGTTTATAGCTTTGTAGACCTTGTATTTATCTGTGAAGTATACTGTCACCTACTAGGCCCTCTCTTCCTTCAGGGAAGACAGAAAGGATCCCATCTTTGACTAAAACAGTATGTGTTCTCCAGGTACCGAGCAGCCAAGGCTCCGTGCCCTCACTGTCATGTCCCTAGCTGCCTCTCTTTACCTGCAACCCTCAGAAAGCTCAGAAAGGTAAGTCCTCCTCTACCTCCCTTGGCAGTAGTGTGTGAATTAGTTAGTTGTTTCTTTTTGACATCATATCCCTTTTTGTCAGTGGTCTTCTAGACTTGTTCATACATTAAAAAATCAATAATCCCAAGCAAATTCAGGAAGAAAGGCCTTAATATGAATATAATCCAGCAGGAAATAAGATACAAAAGTCTATGCATGACAGACTCTGCAGTGAACATTGTACCAAACCTCTTGTCAGAACACCACCTGAGAAAAATTGTGAGACAAAATTCAATGGCATATATTGAAATTGCATTTTAAGTACAGGTAAAATTTGATCAAACAATTCACAGACTATATTAGATCCAAATTTGCACATGCATCTCATTTATGGTCATTCTACTTAAAGGAGCACAAAATATTAACAAGAGATGGTTCAGAGGAGAGCAGCAAAGATGATACTTGAAATAAGAGTGCTGCATTACAGCCAATTTATGGCTAGAGGCCATAAATTGGCCTTCATGGAAAAAAATAGAGATGTGATCACTAGCTGCAGATTTCTTGACAGTGTGTAACAGTGTCATCAGTGAACAGTTCTTGAGATGCAATGATAAAACTACTGAGGCATAAAATGAAGTTAGATAAGAAACTTGTCAGAAAAGATATGAAATACTTTTATAGAAATGTATCAGAGTAATGGATGAATGAAGTAACCTAAGAAATGAAATTGTGAATTCTCATATTATGGTTTAAAATTCTGTGGTAGAGAAATGTTTAGAGATGGAGCCCTATAGGTGAAGAATTCCTTTCCCATACTATGTATGGGCTCTTGCAAGAGGGGGCATTCCCCCCTTATATTCTACAAACAGTCGCACATATGGCATATTCATGGACATAGTTACATGGACGGAACATGATTTTCAGGCTGACAAGCATATCCAAAAATTGCTGACATATTTGCATCAAATATCCAATTAGATATCCAGTATGGTGCCCTACATTACATAAAAATACATGTATCAACTATGTTAGAGAATTTCCATATTCAGTGACTGCTGCTTGTCATGGTCACTACCAGTATGCAAGTTTAATGCTGTATACTTAACAACATAATTAGATATACGTTTATATTTAAACACTAAAAGCTAGTCCATTACATTATACAAACATGTTGCCCCCTACCCCCATCCTTAAAGTGGTAGTGTCAAGGAAACAAAGAGAAACCATTGGCCCCATCATTAAAAAGAAGGATCAAGAAATTTCACTGAACTACAAACCAGTCTCCTAACAAGTGTGGTCTGTAAAACACTGGAAAAGGTACACCTGAAAGCAAATGGATTACAACAGGCATAGGAGAAACTACCCAAGTGAGGCATGAATTCAGGGAAAGGAGGTCCTGTAACAAATATCTCTTAAGAGTTCTGTAACAAGTTGAGCTCCATTTTAGATAAAGATACTGTTAGATGTGTGTAACAAGGTGAGCTCCATTTTAGATAAAGAGTATTTGTTTCTGGATTGTCAGAAAGCTTTGATGCTGTATCATATAGGTGTAGCATTGAGCACTGCTGATAGCAGTGCATTCACAAGCCACTTTGGGTCAAATGCACAGGTTTGAATCCTGGTTGCGGCAACTAGTTCACAGTCAGCCCAGCTGTTCATCCTCTTCTAAGGGTTCATTGATAAATTGGTTACCTGGTGTAGGCTAAGTCTTAAGAATATACAGTGTGTATGTTGTAAGCTGCTAGAAGCATTGAGAAGTTTTTATCAAGGGTGTAAGGCTTGTGTACAAGTAGGAAGAAAGGAGAGTGACGGGTTCCAAGTGAAGGTTGGTCTGCGGCAGGGGGTGTATGTTTCACAATGGTTGTTTGATTCGTTTATAGATGGAGTGGGGAGGGAGATATATGCAAGAGTCTTGGAGAGAAGGGTGAGTATTAGGATGAAAGGGCCTGGAAAGTGAGTCAGTTGTTCTTTACTGATGTTACATCACTGGTGGCGGATTCAAATGAGAAACTGCAAAGGTTGGTGACTGAGTTTGGAAGAGTGTATGAAAGGAAAAAGATGAGAATATAGATAAAAACAAGGTTATTAGATTCAGCAGGGTTAAGGGACAAGTTAGTTGGGGTACAAGTTTGAATTGAAAAAATTGGAGGAAGCAGTTTTTTGGTTTCTGGGAGTGGACATGGCAATGAACAAAACCATGGAAGTGGAATTAAGTCATAGGGTGGGAGAGGATGTGAAGGTTCTAGGAGTGCTGAAGAATGTGTGGAAAGATAGAAATTCACCAAAGAGGACTAAAATGGGTATGTATGAAGGAATAGTAGTTCCAACAATATTTTATGGATTCAAGACTTAGGCTATAGATAGGGTTGTGCAGAGAAGGGTGGATGTGTTGGAAATGAAATGTTTGAGTTAAATATGTGGTTTTGAGGTGATTTGATTATGTAAGTAATGAAAGGGTAAGAGAGATTTTTGGTAATGAAAAGAGCATGGTTGAGAAAGCGGAAGAGAGTGTGCTGAAATGGTTTGGACATAAGGAGAGAATGAGTGAGAGAAGTTGACAAAGATAATATATGTGTCTGATGGGAGGGAACAAGGATAACTTGTTGACCAAATTGGAGATTGAAGGGTAGAGTGAAAAAGATTTTGAGCAATCGGGGCCTGAACATGCATGAGTGTGAAAGGCTTGCAGGAAATAGAGTGAATTGGAATGATGTGGTATACCACTGTCAATGTGCTGTCAGTGGACTGAACCTGGGCATGTGAAGCATCTGGGGTAAACCATAGAAAGGTCTGTGGGGCCTGGATGTGAATAGGAAGCTGTGATTTCAGTGCATTACACAGGATAGCTAGAGACCTTGTGT
>JAUUDZ010461995.1:0-12168 GCA_032361705.1 Panulirus versicolor | reverse complement strand
GTATAAGTATGTATATGTACGTATATGGGCATGTATGTATATGTTGTGTGAATGTAGGTGGATGGGTCTTTCTTCTTCGGTTTCCTGGCACTACCTCACTTATGCAGGAGACGGCGATCAAGTAAAATGAATAACTAAATATACTGATGGGGTGGGCTAAATGGAGTGTTATCAGCATGATCAGTGGTCAGAGGTTCTTGTGGCATTTTCCAGATGGTCCTTATTGGTAATGCTAATGAGCAGTATATTTGTAGCACACACGAGATGGCCTTGATCACAATATTGATTCACCTGCCCATGTCAACTCACCTACCATAAAATAAAGGCCATGATAGATACCTTTGGAGACCACAAAAAAAGGAACTATCAAATCAGTAAAAGAGGAGTAGAGTTCTGAGAACTTTTAAAATGTATGAAGCACATTGTTCTGGGCACTTGTTCCCTCTCTATCCCTCCAACAGACTATCAACATCATACATGCCAAAGAAACTACTCAGAAGCACTTGCTCTTTCAAAGCTGAAGTCCTGCTGTGTGCTAATACCATATCTTACCTTACATTTACCTTATGATGTTTTTGGAGGTCATCTGTCCCCACAAATCAGGCTCAGTCCAAACTGCTGAGTCGCTGGTCAACCAGGCTGTTTGAGGCTACGACTCACAAGCCTATGTAACCACCACAGTCTGGCTGGTCTGGTGTATTGTAGAGATTTATCCAGGGCCTTCTTAACAATATGACAAATCGATGACGAAGCTCTCATCACACAAAGCACTTACATAGATGAACCAATGACGAATACATTGTCACAGCCTTCGAAAATTCACATGAAATCCATTTATATATCAATCGCTTTTTTATGAAGGTTTAAAAAACATGTGAGATATTTCCTTAAGCATAACAAATAGTGTCATCTCCCTCTCAGGTAAGTAGTAGGTAGTCACTGACTAGGCAGTATATTACCAGTAATACCCAACTAGGGATCAAGTGGGATAGTGACGGATGCATGGCAAGCCAGCATTTCAGCAGCTGTTAAGTGTCACTCCTTTGGCCTAGGTAGTTGTCATTTTTTTCCGCCTCATCCACACATGGGCTACTGGCTTTCAATCCATAAACATACAGTCTCTCTCTTTGGTATATAGCAAATGACAACACATACGTCAAACAACTCATATGTCATTACTCTGTATTTTCCTGTGCTGTATCTTATGTGCTAGCCCTGCCTCAAAGCAAAATATCAAAATCAGTACTTGTAAGTAAGTGCTCTCTCTCTCTTTCTTCAGGACTAGATGGAATCTGGGTCATATTCCTCAAAAAAGATAAAAACCAGCATCAACAAAAGCAATGATATTGCTATATTACTAAAGAAATGTCAGAATGAAAGCAAAATTAAAGACATTCACAAATTGGCATATGTAACACTAATACACAAAGGAGGATCCAAGGTACACAGAAGAGAATCCAAGATAATACCTAAACAATGCAGATCTATTAGTTTGACTTAGCATGCAATAAAAGTTTTTGAAAGGGTGATAAAAATAACATATAATTTATTAATTCTTACTTACAATTACACCAGGACCAATTCTTACGAAGAAGTCCTAGTGCACCTAAGACTTTAAAGGCTCATGTAGCCCAAGGATACACTACTTATGGTAGCAGGAAAATGCAGAAGCCTTTGGATTAAAAAGTTCTTTGATGAGACTGTACTGCAAACAATATAGCCTCACCAACAATAACTTTCACTCCATGCAGCCCTAAGCAGGCAGAATGCAGTGCAACCATAACATATATCAAACCATCTAATCACAAACAGCTTCATAAACAAAAGCTAAAATGGATTCTTGAGAATTTTTTCCTTTTAGCCCATTACAATTATATAAGTGAAAGTTTAATGCAAAGAAAGGATGTTCACTATAGTTCTTGACTTTGCAACAGCACTTGACAAATAATCCACAGTATTTTGCAAGAGAAAAGGGCAACACAAAACATTAATAGTAATACAGGAAGATGCATTAAAAGGTTTCTGAGACAAAGTTCAAAGTGATAGCAAAAGTAACAACCATGTCTGAGAAGAAAGATGTCCTTATCTGGGGTACCACAGGGAAAAGTGTTAGCATCAGCACTCCTCAAAATAATGATGTCAGAATTTGACAGCAAAGTAAAGGAAAGCATAGTTAGGAGATTTGCTATTGACACCAGAGTAAGCAAAATTATTGATCATAAACTGATCAAAAGGAAATCCAAAATGACTATGACACTGTTTACAAACAAGCAAAAGTAAACAGATGGAATTTAACAAACTTAAGTTTCAAGAAATGAAAATACTTATGAGACAAATAAGAATACACTGGTGGTGCAATATAAATACTCAACAGATAAAGAGATAGAAAGTGGAACAAAAGAAAAAATTTGGGACATCATAAAAGAGAAACAAATTCAAAAAACACTCTTAAGCCAAGTAATGTATGGCATGATTCTGAGAACTTTCCCTACCAGCACCAGAAAACTATGAATGAAAATGAAAATATACAAGTAAAACAGAATACTGGCGTGTTATACTGTCACCAATGAAACTAATGGATATAAACAAATTATAGAAAATTCAGTAGAACTTCATAAGCAAAATCAAAAAAGGATGGAAAATGTTAACTAAGATGAATGGCTGAAAGAACTATAACTATATAACCTAGAAAGATGCAGAGGAAGATATGAGCTAATCTACACATGGCAACAAACTGAAGGTATAAAAAAATATACTACACCTGAAAGCCTCACAAAGGAAGCTAAAGGGTAATCAAATCTTCAAGAATTCCATGGCACAAACCAAAAATAAATCAGGCAAAAATATATGACAGACAACCCAACCAAAAACCTAGAAGGACAATTCAACATACTGCCAGGAGAAATAAGAAACATGTATAGACAACAAACTTTTAAAAAAGTACTTCACATGTGGTTGAAATTAGTCCCAGATGAACCAAAAATAAATAATCATGTAATGCAGGAAGCAACTGAGAAGAATCCTATTCATCAAGCATAAGATGCAGAGAGTGTTTCACCCTAGCCCTGCTAACACAGCAAAAACATGTCGTACGTACTCATAGGTAAGTTTTCTTCCACCAGTAGCATCAATACATGCAAACAACTGCTCTGAAGATAATCTCAAACAAACCATAAAATACAAGTGAGTACCACACAGAAAGTATTGAATGACTCATGAATGGGTGGTGAACTGATGGAAAATAAAAAATAAGTGCAGTGTATCAGTGAATTGGGAATATTTCAAAAATAAAGATAAGGCAGTCTCAGGAGCTGTAAAAAGTATAAACAAAAGAATATGAATGAGGTACTAAAGTGTGATGATAACACTGAGGCTAATGAAACCAATGCACTGTAACGAAAATGCATCTATTGGGAAATCTTAAAAATAACACTGCACACATAATCCTCAAAAATGGCTGAATGATTGAAATACATAAAGTATACTTTAAAATACTTGGATATAAGAGAAATAAGAAGTGGCACTGGAGTTCACTAGTCATGGAGACTGTATTGCTGTGGCCACCCAGTTGAGGAAATTCTACTTGGGAACAGGCATCAGAGATATATGGATAGATAGATAGATAGATCAACAGATAATATGTAGATAGACAGAACACAAAAACTACCAGAAAACAATAAGTATGGAGAAATAACTTATCATACCCACAAAAATATAGATTAGAAATACAATCAAGTACAATATTTCAAATTTGGAAAACTGAGATGGCTGCCAACAGGTGCCCACTGAATGCAAACTTGACTTAATATCATAATCTTATAATCAGCTCAAAATACTTACATAAACAAAAAAGGTGTAACTGTTTATGAAATATGTCAGTGATCAACCAGTTCAAAACAGTGTATGAAGGAGTGACAATGATTTATATATCAAACAAACCAAGGAAGAACTAACAAACAAATTTATGCTTGAAAAATGACTAAAAAAGAAAATCAGGTGTGGAAAGAAGAAAGAGTGGTAGCCTGAAACTTGCTAAGATTTTTTTTAAGTTGGAGGCTCCAATCACAGACAAAAGTCCACATCAAAGCTGGGCCTTCATTGAAATACAAATAGGTTAATGAAAAGGAAAGAGCCAAGGGAGAGTATTTATGTATAATCACTTTTGTTAAAATACTAAAATGGGAAATAGTAAAACAAAATGGCAGTAAACAGTTAAGAAGTATTTTCAGTCAGTATTAAAACTATAAAATAGAAAGAAGCATGACAGTATGAAGAGAAATAACTGAAGACAAAGTTGCAAGGGTTTAGTAATATAATCATTCATGCACTGGTATCTCTATTAAAGATTATGAAGTAACTAAACATATAAAATGTTGTGAATACGATAACAAACTGAAAATCAGAGATAATTCATAAAAAGATCAAAGCAAAAAAGCTTAAAGATAACAATTTAGATTCATCCTCTCAATCACCATTCTCTCAAACACCTTACCAAGCACACTCAACAAACTTATACCTCTTTACTCAAACATTCACTTTTATCCCTCTTGCCTTTATAAAACAACACTATACAGGCATTCTGCCAATCCTCAGATACCTCACCTCAAGCCATACATACATTAAAAATCTTAGCAACATAATTCACAGCAGTCATCTCATTTCTTGAGAAATTCAAATGCAATGGTGGCATACACCAAAGATCACCATGGGGGAAATAATGATGCTTCAGGAGAGGCAGAGGATGTGTGTATCTATGTGAGAAAAGAAACACAAGGATCTTTTTGCATTCTTCATGGATCTAGAGAAAGTCTATGACAGACCTGGCAGAGATGCTCTGAGGAAGGTTTTACAAATATGGGACGAAAGCTGCTGAAGCAGAGAAGTGTCTTTATCAAAAGAACAAGGTGTGTGTGTGAGTAGAAAGTTCAAATGGTAGCAAGAATACTATGCCTGTGGAGGCAGATGTCCTACCTGGGGTACCATAGTGTATGGCATTAGCCTCAATACTACTCATACTAACGATATCAGAAGCTAACAACAAAGTAAAGTAAAGAGGGTTCCCAGTAAAGATAAATCTGCAGAAGAGGTAGGCAATGTCATCATGACTGTTTATTCATTTATTCATTATACTTGATCGCCGTTTCCCGCGTCAGCGAGGTAGCACCAGGAAACAGACAAAGAATGGCCTATCCACTCTTATACACACATAAATGCCCATACATGTACATATACGTACATATACACATACATATCAATATATACACATATACATACATATACATACACATACACAGACATATACATAAATACACATGCATACTCATACCTGCTTGACTGCTTAATTCATTTACATGTGTGTGTGTGTGTGTGTGTGTGTGTGTGTGTGTCACCTCTAGTCTGCTGATGACATGGTGCTTGTACCAGATTCAATTGGTAAACTAAAGAGCTGATGTCTGAGTTTGGGAGTGGGTGTAAGAGGAGAAGAGACAGTTGACAGTAAACAACATAAGAAAGGTTATTAGGATTCACAGGGAAGAGACAAGTTCATTGGAGTGTGAGTTTGAATAGAGAGAACCTGGAGAAAGTGGCATGTTTTTAGATACTTGAAGCAGACATGGCAGCAAACAGAAACATGGAAACTAAAGTCACCCACAGGGTAGTTGAGGGTGCTAAGGTCCTGAACATATTGAGGAGTGTGAGTGGGAACAGGGAGATCACTATCTGTGAGGGCAAAGATGGGTATATTTGAAGGTACTAAACAGTAGTCCCTACAGCAATGCATGGATAAGATACATGGGCCCCAGATAAACAAGTAAAGCAATAACCTGAGTTAGTGCTCTGTTTCATTAAGGTACTCTTGTCTTCACCTTAGACCACTACTATTGCTAAAAAAAAAAATCTCATAAAAGAAGTCATAAGTCATGTGTACAAACACCATGCCCAGATAAGCTTTCTTTGTTTAAACTAATTCACCCAATCAGAGTACCATCCACACATACATTCTCCTTCAATAAGTGTTAAGTGCCCTCCTCTATTAGTAAAACATTAATTTTGCTGCACCTACAAATTTTTCAATATTACTGTGACTATTTTTTACTCATCATGTCTGGAAAACTGCCTGCAAGTTTTAGTGCTGCTAGTGCATCTACAGTGCCACAGAAAATCCTCTCTTTAGATGTAAAATTACAAGTGTTGTGAGGATAGGAGGGTGAGCTGATGTTAGTGATGCTTTCAAATTGGATACATCTACAGTTTGGACCATCATTAGGAATGCAGACAAGATAAAAAAAATTCTGCCATGATAACCACAATGTTAATGGCAATTAAAGGTGACTTGTTCAAAAGCAGTTTGTCAGACAAAAATGGAAGGTAGGCAAAGCATATGGTTGGATAACCATATGCAACATAATATGCCATTAAGCAAATTCATCAACACGGAAAATCAAGAAGAATCAAGTACCTGCAGAAAGAAGAAGATGGGTCAGAAACAATCTCAGCATGCAGAGGTTGGTTTGATCAGTTCAAATGGTGCAGTAACTAACAAAGCATTCACACTTGTAATGAAGCTGCAAGCAGGGACACACAGGCTGTCCAGGAATTTCTTGCCACCCTCAAAGCTATCACTGAGTGTGACAACTATCCTCCCTAGCTAGCTTTCAATGCTGATGAAACAGGCCTTGAAGAATGCCATCCCATACTTTCTTTTCTTGAGAAAAGAGGCATGCTTCTGCATTCAAGACAGCAAAAGACTGCTTAACACTGATATTGCGGGGTAAAGCATCAAGAGACTTCAAGCCAAACCTGATGGACTCTCGTCTACCACTCTGAAACACTATATGCCATGGAAATCAAACAAGAAGGCCTCGGTGACAATTCATATTTTCCTGCTGTAGTTGTGTCACATTTCTGCCCAACAGTGAAGTGCTAATGTGAAAGAAAAAGCCATGAACTCAGGGTGTTGTTGGTGTTCAATAATGCCCTAGGCCACCCTAAGAATCTAGACATTTCAGATATATATACCTGTAGAGTGGTCTACTTTCCACATAATACAACTTCCATGATCCAGCTAATGAATCGGAGTCAGATCAAAATTCAAGGCATTCTACTTCATCATACCTTCAGACAACTTGTTGAGGAAATAAAGGCAAAGACAAACAATCTATCATACAATTTTGGAATAACTTACACATCAAAAAGACCATATATAACATCAGAACAGTCTGGGATGAAGTAATTAATTATTCCATGGACAGAAATTGGAAAAGGCTACAGCCAGAAACATACAACAACCTCTTGGGCTTTGATGCAGCCCAAGCAATCACAACTGACTATGTCAAGTTGGTCAATGAGGCAGGACTGGGAGATGCTGATGTGGATGATGTGGATGAGCTACTGCAGTCTCATGGTGACAGTCCTACTAATGACCTGCAGGTACTGGCACAGCAACATACACAGATTGAGGCTGATGACTCACACAGAAAAGCCAGAGACACCACTAGAAAGAAAACTCCCCACAGCATTCAAGATCAAGAAAATCATGGAACAGTTTACTGAGAATGACTCAGACTGGCATGATTTCCTGTAACAGAATATTGCTCTAAGAGAAAAAAATTAAGAAAAGGCAGTCAACCATAAATGCCTTCTTCAAGAAACAACCAAAACTTATGGAGGAGCTGCAGGATGGCCCCTCACCACAGCAGTAACCTCTCCTCTCCTATTTTGTCTCGCACTGCTGTTGTGATGTGCTGCTGCTTTACTGCTGAGTACCCATAACTACAGCTGATTAATGTGTTCTAATTTTCACAGTATGCATATGTCTTCCTGTATGACACAAAACTGTGTGTGGTTAACTGAAGCACAAGTGCATGGGGGCAGACATGGTGGTGAGGTTGAATGTCAGCTATTGAGGGCTGCCTGGCAATGCAACTAGTGCATGCTACCATTCTCTTCCACTCCACCTCTCTAACCACCCCCCAACTTTCTTCTTTTTCACTCATTTTAAAATTTTTGTAACTTATGTTGATGGGATACAACATTGTTAATTTATACTTACCCTCAATTTTGTGGGTAGACATCAGAAGTTAAACAGCATCTGGCAGTGCTGCAGCTAGTGTTATAAAAAAAACAACAGATGTATCATTTCCTCGCCACTTATCACAATCTCCCTCACCACCACCACCCCCACCTCCATCATCGTCACTATCCCTGTAATCACCACCTAAATCACAATTTCAGCGATACAGAGATGGATTAATTTCACCCAGAGCAAAGATGTACAATATCAACCGCCTTCTACTATCTGCCTAAACTCTGCATCTCCTCAGCACACTGCTTCTCTTACTCACTGTACTATAATCATCTCTATTCATCAAACGAATATCATTCATGATACAATACTGTATGTTATTTCTTTGTTATTCATTAATTAATGAATATAATGTTATGTAATAATCTATATTCATTAATAATTGTATGCAGGTAAGTGGAAGTAGATAGGCAGCGAATGACTAGGGAGGTATATTACCAGTACTACCTGCCTGGGTATTGGGAGGGTTAGCGATGGCTGTGTAGTAAGCCGGCACTTCAGTAGCTATCAAACTGCATTCCTCTGACCAAGGCAGCTGTCTTTTCTTTCTGCCTTACCCACACATGGACTACTAGCATTCTATCCACAAACATAAAATCTCCCCTTGACAACTCTTAACTCACACAGCTCATTCTTCGTAACTCTAGATTTCCCTGTGGTGAGCACAGTGCATTAGCCCTGACAACACTTAATTCACACAGCTCATTCTTCGTAACTCTAGATTTCCCTGTGGTGAGCACTGTGCATTAGCCCTGTCTTTTAGCAAAATGAAAGAAGCAGTAGACAGAAGTAGTAGGTAGGAGCATTTAGGCAGGAGCATTAGAAAGAAATATCAGGTAGTAGTAGTAGGTAGGAGCATTAGGTAGAAGCAGTCAGCAGGAACATTAAGTAGGAGCCTCTGCAAACACTACACTAGAGGTGCCCTCTGCCAGTGGCCTGTTAAGGATCAGGCACTAAAAACTACGAAGCAACAATGGAGTTCACTAGTTAAAAAAAACTATTGCCACAGCCAACTCCTTAAGGGAGTTCCAGTTGGAACAGGTATTAGAGACATAGATTGATAGACAGATAGATTAATACCTGTAACCCTCGTTTCCAATACTGTACATATCTCATGGGTAAAAAAAATGTCATAAAGAACATATCTACAAATAAGCAATGGTATAATGACTAATAGAGAGCCGTTTCACTTTGGACTCCATTTTTCCAGGAACCTAACCTGAGCACTAACCAGGTTATTGATGTATGAAAGCGGGTGAATGTGTTGGAAACGAAATGTTTGAGGACAATAGTTGGTGTGAGGAAACTTGATTGCATATGAAATGATAGGGTAAGCAAGAGATGTAGCAATAAAAGTAGAATGTTTAAGAGAGCTTAAGAGGGTGTGCTGAAATTATCTGGATATGTGGAGATGAGTACGGAGAGGATGATTTAGAGGGTATACATGTCAGAGGTAGACAGAAAAAGGAAATAGGGAACACTGAATATACCTAGAGAAGTCTTCGAGGATTTTCTAGCCCTGCAGACCAGGCTGGGCCTATGCTGTTAAAAGGAGTTAAACCAAAATTGGCAGAAATGTAAAAATTTACCATGTAGCGGGATGGCACACACTACCAGAAGCATACTGTGTAACTCTTGGGAAGGAAAACATGAGTGCCAATTAGAGAAAATATACGATGAAAAGAGTGGGTATTTATGGCACTGTAATACATGCACTCAGGGGAAAAAGAGGACAAAGTTTAAAGCTTAGGTAAGGAAGGAGGATATGACAATCTTGATAAGAAAATAGGAAATTAAAAAGAACATGAAAATTATAATGATATCATAGAAAGAAGCAAAAGAACATGAACACGAAAAATACAGAAAATTATTATGAGCCAAGACAAAACTACATAAGAAAGCACAAGAATGAAGTTAAAGGATGACAGGAAACAGATGGTAAGTGAAGAAACTTGGGAACATTGATAAATAAGATGAAAGCCAATAACACATCAAGACCTAGCCAACAGCTAAACTAAATATTTAGTGCAACCTCAGTGTACGAATTTCTAATGAATTTAAAAACTATAAATCTTTTTGTCTTACCATTACAAAGAGCTTTTTCTAGATAAAAATTATGTATATATCAATATAGTTAGTTATCTGCTGATGACAGCATTGGTAGAAAATTCAAGTGAGAAACTACAGAAGCTGGAGTTTGATTTTGGGAAAGTGTGTGAAAGGAGAAACCTGACAGTAAATGTGAATACCAGCAATGTTATCAGGTCTAGCAATGAAGACAAGTCATATGGAGTGTGAGTGTGAATAGAAAGAACTTGGAGGAAGTAGACTGTTTCAGATACCCAAGAGTGAATATAGTAACAAATGGAACAATGGGAAATGAAGTAAGCTATATGGTAGGTAAGCTAGCAAAGGTCCTGGGCACACTAAGGAATGTGTGGAAAGAAAGATTACATCTTTCAGGTATGGTTGATGGTATGCTACTTCCGACTGACTGTATGGATAAGAGGAGTGGGCCATAGGCAAATATGTAAGGAAAAGGGTGGAATATTGTTGACAATGAAATGTTTGGGGGCAATATGTGGTATGGGAGAGGGTCTGGTTGAAAAAATATGATAAAACAGAGGCATAGCATTAAAACGAATGTGTACAACTGGGTGTGCTGAAATGGTTTGGATATATGGATAGGATGCATGAGGAGAAAATCACAAAGACGGTGTATACATTAGAAGTGGAGGAAACAAGGAAATGTGGGTAACCAAAAAGGAGGTAAAAGGATGAAGGTTTGGGGCCTGAATATGCAAAAGGGTATGAGGCATGCAAGGGATGAATTATATTAATGTAATGTGACATGCTGTCAGTGTACTGATACAGCACATGAAGCAATCAAAGGAAACCACAGAAAGGTTTGTGTGGACTTTTTGAGGATAGGGGTTCTAGTTTTCATGCATTCTGCATGACAGCTAGAGTGTGGATGTGTGAACATGGATGAGAAAAAATATCAATGGAGTAACATGTTGCTTACATGTGTGGTAAGATTATAAAATGAATAAATATCTAGACTGCAAAATGCCAGGCATACAACGCATATACCCTTATAGCGTATCATATACACATCTCAATATATGATTAGATAAAATTCCTAATTATATGTATTACATTATTTTCTTCTTTCATACATGATCACCGTTTCCCATGTTAACGAAGTAGCAACAGGAAACAGACAAAGAATGGCACATCTACTCCGTCACCCCACCCATGAGGAAACAGCACCAAATGCATGAAAGAAAAGAAAAAAATTATACACATTCTTTTTTCTTCCCTACACCCAATCACCATCCCCTCCATAAGTTAGGTGACACCAAAAAACAGACAAAGAAAGGCCACAGCCATTCACATCCATACATAAGCTGTCATGGGTAATGCACCAAACCACAGCATCCTATCCATAGCTAGGCCCAACAGACTTTTCCATGATTTACCCTGGACATTTCACATATCCTGATTCAGTCCATCAACAGCATGTTGACCCCAGTATACCATATCGTTCATATTCACTCTATTCCTTGCACTAATTTCACCCTCATGCATGTTCAAGCACCAATCGCTTGAAATCTTTTCACTCCATCCTTCCATCTCCAATTTGGTCACCCCACTCTCCTTGTTCACTCCGCTTCTGATGCAAATATCCTTTTTGTCAACCTTTCCTTACTCATTCTCTCCTTAGGTCCAAACCATTTCAACACACCCTCTTCTGGTCTCTCAATCACACTATTTTTACTACCATACATCTCTCTCTTACCCTTTCATTGTTTACTCAATCAAACCACCTTACTCCACATATCATCCTTAAACATTTCATTTCCAACACATCCAGCCTCTTCTGCACACACTTATTAATAGCCTATGCCTTGCAACTAAATAATATTGTTGGTACTACTATTTCTTAAAATAAACCCATTTTTGCCCTCCAAGATAACATTCTCTCTTTCCACACATTCTTCAGCACTCACAGAACATTCGCCCTCTCCCCCACCCTATGATTCACTTCCATTTTCATGGTTCCATTCGCTGCCATGTCC
>JAUUDZ010461994.1:0-12617 GCA_032361705.1 Panulirus versicolor | reverse complement strand
AAGTGGGAGACCAAATTGGAGGTGGAAGGATGGAGTGAAAAAGAGTTTGAGCGATCGGGGCCTGAACACAGAGGAAGGTGAGAGGCATGCAAGGAATAGAGCGGATTGGAATGATGTGGTATACTGGGACCAACGTGCTGTCAGTGGACTGAACCATGGCATGTGAAACGTTTGGGGTAAGCCATGGTAAGGTCTGTGGCTATCTTCAATCAAAAGTCGTCGTTGACCATCAAATAGTTGATGTACCCAACTACCTCAGAGTATCCAGTTTACCACTCAGTTGTTTCACCTTTGGTATATCTATATATCTCAGAAAGCCATTTTTGAAATGAAAATAGTTTTTTGCACAAACAAGCTTCATACTGGAGCACTTTTTTCTTTTTTGATACCTGTCATTCAGGAAGGAGCTTGTGCTCAGCTTCTGTTAGTATTTGAACAGTGTGTAGCTTGTTGTTCTGGCTGACTTGTTGGTCAGTAAAGTTTCACCATTTGGACTCTATTGATCATGCAGTCAGATATGTTTTCAAGATATAGATGTCAGTATTTTTAACTCACCCCATTTAGGCTTAAAAGAGCTCCTCATTTCAGATCTAATTATCTCTGGTGGATTTTTCAATGGGGATTTAAACATTAATGAGAATACATGCATTTGTTACATTCATGCACTTTCAGTGTTGCATTGAATTAAGAATCTGGCATGTTTCAGAGCAAGCTCAAGAAGTGCCCGGAGTATACCAGGTTCAGCGCTTAGTGGAGGAAGAGCAACACGTCTCTCTCTCAGTGACTTGGAGGAGAATGAACCATATATACCATCAAATAAAGAAGTTGGTCTGTACAATAAATACATCTCATTTGTCTTTTTATCTGCTTCTTGTATTAACTGTCATATATGCTGCATACCTAAGATAAGATGGCCTTATAAAAGTATAGAAATTACTTGTAGAGTAAGTATTAGTGTTCTTTTAGATGTACCTTTTCCAGTTGTCTGTTATCATACACAGTCCCCCATATTCTTGGAAGACATCTTTAACAGATGGCATGCAGTTTGCCTAGCTGTTCATCCATCTTTCTAGTTGATGTATTGAATGGGTACCAAATATCTATGAAGTAAAGTATCACAGCTATGACAGGTCAAGACAGGTGACTATGAAATTGGCTTGAGTTTCTTCAAGGATATCCATTCCTAGAGACCCAGCTCTTTTAGTAACAGGCCAACAGCCTACCAGAAAAGAATAGCACTCTATTTCTTTTTATGGTTACATACCAATTCTTCATCACTTAAAACAAGTTTTACTACACCTGTCGCTTCATAGTTTTCTTTACTTGCATAGAATTCTTACCATTTCCTTTTTTTAACATTCCTTTTTATGTCTAAGCCTCCTCCGTATGTAAATTACTAGTAAAAATTGTTTAATATTTAGACACTTTGTAATGCCTCAGTCTTTTGGCCATCCAACTATATTATACATTTTAACGACTTGAATGTTCTGATTTACAATTACATTTGGTGTCGAATGCTCTGATTTACAATTACGTTCAATGTCTTTTTTTATATATATATCTTTATCATCAGATACTATCAGCATTTTCTACATAAAACAGTATTCTTAACTTCAAGTCTCTTTTCTTTTTGTTTTAATTCCTTTAATTTCACCCAGTCACTTTCATTATAATCCATGGTGTATCCCTATCATGTGGATGAGTATGTTAACTGCATTAGCAATTCATACTACTTTACCCTGAAACTTTTCAGTTCTACTCTTCTTCTGATAGGCTTACTTTCTCAAGCAACATCTATCTTACACTTCATTATTGAATACTTGCTACATTCCATCCCTATGCTCTGACTAATTTTTTCCTTTAATAAAAGCTAATTCAATTTACAGACAGCACTTATGTGGACCCACTTGGCCCTCTGCAGGAGAGGCCAAAGACAAGTATTCGGCGAAAACAGGATGAGGATGACTTTGCTGATGAAGAACTTGGTGAAGACTTATTGCCGGAGTAAGATTTTAAGGAAGCATTATATCATCAGCTTAAAGTCTGGAGGGTGGCCTTGTAAATCTGTAATACAGTACAGAAAACAAGAAAAAATGTACATGAAATTACATGCCAATAAGACTGATGTTCAAACTACTGCTAATTAAATCATATAGATGGGAAACATTTGCAAAAGCCTGAGTGTGCATTTCTTTTCAGTATCAAAAATGGCCTTAAAAGTATTGCTGTTGTGCATCTGACCATAGATCCTGAAAATATGGTCAGACCAATTAACAGTCATGTGGAATGTGCCCTTGTCTCCTCTGTGGCACCTTTTTATATTATTAGCATATTGAAGTCAATAATATGATGGTAAAATTGTTGTTCCCAAAAAGTGACAGTGCAGTCTGTTTATGTATATCTCTGATGCCTGTTCCCTGGGGGACTTTCATAAAGGGGATGGCCACAGAAAAAGTGCATTTATTCCTGTTCTTACATGCCTCCCTCACAAACATCACTCCACAAATTCTTTACCCATTTCTCTCCTTGCCAGTTCTATTTTGCTACAAATCCCACTACTTGCCTATGATGCAGATATTGCATAATCTGGCAACATGGTACAATCTTCAGATTCATCTGAAGATGATGTGTTGCCTCAATGAACTTGTTATTGAGAGAGGAGGGATACAGCTTTTGCTCACCATCCATACATTTAGTGATATTTTTGCTATTTCTGTTCTGGTGGTTATTTTTCCTCTCCCAGAAAGGCCTGTATTCCTGCTTGGAAGCAAAAAATGTGTTTTCAAGTGAGATTTCAAGATTTGCTGGCAGGGCTGACTCCAACATCCAGACACTAGTTTGGGCTTCCTTCTTATGTAATTGCACCCTAAAAAGCTGGGTCTGGTCAACCTAGGAAGACCAGTAAGGTGACTTATAACCTGATAGGGATGGCTTTTTCAACTGTACCATACTACCAGATGATGTGATATCCCACCATAAGCAGTTAATAGACTTTGTTCAGTAGATAAAACTTGATGCATGAAAGCCTTATTTTAAAGCATAATCATCATTGTTTCATTTTTTGTTTCTGTACGCTGCAAAACTGGTTCTGAAAAAGGGTTTCATCTATCCTGAAATAGTTTGAAGTTTGACTTGATATGAATGTATGAGCCCTAAGATTATGTAGCCTTTTGTCTTTTTACAATAGTGTCCTTGGCTTTTGGTCTTTTGATACTAGCTCAAGTTAACTGTTAATTTGCTATTTATTACCTATTCCTTTTGGATGTGTTACCAGACTCAGCTTGCAGAAGGTTATGCTGCCAATGAGGCTGTACCAATGGAACAGTCTCATCAAGGAACTCCTCTCTACAAAGGAGTCCACATTTTCATGCTGCTTGAAGTCATGTAGCCTTGGGTTTAAGGATACTCTGGAAAAAGGACTTGAGGACTTTCTCGTAGAATGAGGTCTTGGGATAATTTCAAATAAACTCATAATATATATTCCTTCTGCATGGTAGTTCTAGACTGGAACTGAATTGATGGAGGATGCCATCCCCCTTGTTAACTAAGAATCAAATTACTGCCCTCTTTTTCACAAACTGAAATATTCTTTAACATCAACCTAATGATTTTGTTACATATCTTCCCTTAAACATTATAAGAATGTAGCATTATGCACCTACATAATTACTTTTTTCACAGTTTGCATGGGAGAAGGATAATCGTAAGACCCTCACATAACCCACAGTCACAACCATCCACCTTGTTAAAATTTTATTGTTCAAGCACTTTTTTTTTCATTTTGTGGGATTACCAGCTTAGTACTGTAACTATTACATGACCATACATATGTGAGTTTGAGAAGTAGTTTTATTGCAAAGATTAGCACCTGTATTAGATATATTCCATACTGCTGTAAGCTCTTGAACACTTATTATATTTTTAGATAACCCTTAGAACTTTTTCAAAAAATGAGTCCTGGTGTTATGAAGGACCTCTTTCCATAGGCTCTGCATCCCAAAGTCATGCTACTTCCAGAAGCAGCAAAATGTGGAATCTTTAAAGTGAATTCTTTGATGAGACTATACTCTCAGTTTTAAAGCCTCACCAAAGGTGGCTTTTTATTAACAGTGTACCCTCACTCCAGTTGGATTCTGGTAAAACCTTTGAGGTGTTTTTACAAGTATATATGGTAAGTGATGAGAACAGCTAATGACTTCTATTAGCAATATTATAAAGTGTCCATTCAAGTCTTGCCTCAGTTATAAAAGCACTTTTGATTGTATTAATAGAGAGTTATGTCAACATTTATTCTTATTAAATTTTTAAGTCACTACTGTTGATGTTGGTTAGCTACATTCCTCATGAAAAGGTGAAATAATATCAGGTTTGTGTCTGCTTAAGAATATAATGAACATCATAGACAAATTTGCTGGGCATCTTGTTTATGGGTGGTATAGGTGAAGGTCAATGGATGATTAGTGGTAAACAGTGTGGTCATAGGTGATGTTTCTGTAGGTTTTGGGTGGTCTAAAAGAAGGCTGAGCGGAAAGCAGCATGACTGTAGGTGATGGGACAATAGGTTCTTGCAGCGACATCATAGATGCTGTCCCTACCTATTATGATAGGCTCATGTTCACTCAACTTATTCCATGTGTGAAGAACATAGACAGACTTCAGTTTCTGCAGAGAAAAAAAAATGCATCTGTACATTGCTTATATAATAGGTTGAACTTATTTTTCTTTTAACAAATAGACAATGGATAATGGATAGTGATCAGGTTCTTCAATAATTAAGTGTGATTGGTATGAGTGTCTTGTGTACAGGGATTCTTGAGTTTGGATGTTACACATGTTTACAGTAACAGTGACAAATGGAAGACTAGAGATTAAATATTGAAACCATTCTGATGTAGTAGTAAAAATAGTGAATGAATCTAATAGGAGTAAAGCCGATATATCTCTTTACCTAAAATTCATTCCGGAAAATGTAGTATCAGTTAATGAAACTAGTTGTGTGATTCAGATGATTATAACTCACAAAAAAATCATGCAAGCAAGTCCTAGGAACATACTGATAAATACATACAATGTTCCAAAGTAAATGACTGGCAATAAAATATTACAGAGCTCAAAATCTCTAGCTGTAAATAACTTGAATGGTCAACCAACTTCACTGACCATACACATGAGTTCTTGATAATGTTCTTCAAGTATCCATCCATCCTCTTTCACATTTGAAAAAAAAATTCCAGTATTTTTTTCAGTTGTTTAGAATTTTGTGTTAATGAAATATTTCCAAGAAGAGACAAGAACAGCCTCATTTTCTTATATCCACTCTAACTGTCTTGTATAATACACCAAAACCAAAGCTCCCTAATCTCAGACAAACCCCACAGACCTTTCTGTGGTTTCCCCAGACCACTTCCTATTCCCTGGCTCAGCCCATTGACAACTTCATCAGGCGTTAAGAATAAACACATACACACTATACATATGGCCAAGAAGGGGTCCTGGGTTAATGTAATTAATGAATGACTTATTTTGATTTGTTCTTCGTTAAGCAATCAGCCACAATTGCAAATAACAAATGTTTTTGAAGTAGATAATGAGAAAAGGATTTCTTCAATATGAAATTACTGTTATCTTCATGCAATTCAAATATTTTCCTGTAATCAGCATATGTCTTTAATTAACCTAAGATAGAAATAGTGATTTTGAAATGCATGATTCTTCACATCTCCCTAACATAAAAAAAATAGTCAAAGTTTACCTGATTTCACTTAAGTCATGTAAAACAAACACACCAATACTTTCTTGCTTCCATGCTCAGATGAGGTTCATGTGGCAGCCCCAAAAGGTTCTTGCATACACAAAACTGAATCATAAACTTATCATGTTTTCTCATTCATGATAATGAAAGAACACAGTTTCCCTTTTATGGTTAACTCTTAAAGGTAAGCATTTTTAGAAATCAACATATGACATGATATCTCTTACTTATTTATCACACAATTTTATGCCTTGAACATAAGTCATAGCAGTGGACGGTGTGAAGATACTACATGTAAAATCCAGAGGAAAACATGAAATTTAGCAGGTACATATGTTTTCATAGTTCTATATAACCTTGTAATGTTACTGATGTCCAATCTTGCAGAATGATAAAGGAGAACAGTTGTAGATACAGCAATTATGCAAGCATCAAAAGATAAATGCATCTCTTATGGAGACTGCCTAGTTGTTATCTCTCCTTCACACGCTGATACGAGTTACTCTATCATTTTCATTTTCATGAGTTGTTCTTGTACCTGATTTATCAGAATTCACAATATAATCTTTTCTTGTTTTTCTTTTTACACTTTTCAATTTCTGAATATCAAAAATCACTTTACTAACTGCAGACTTTTCTATGGTATTTTAAGCTTAACAAAATCTGGACAGCTGCCTAAGTTCTTACCTCTTCAAATTTATAACCATAACCTTTTGTGAAATAGAACTGCCACATTTGATGTGGTATAGGCTGCAGCATATTTTCTGGAAGGAGACTCACTCCCTCACACTTTCTGGTTCCATTCAGGACATCATCCAGGTCTGTAACATTGCATAGTTCCTTCAGGACCTTGGTGGCTGCCCCTGGCCCATTGACATGCCATGTAGCTAGCTGGGGATGATTCATAATTTCCAACTTCATTAGTAAAGTATAATGTTCAACATTAAAAAAAAAAATTCTGCCAGAGAAAAAGAAAAGTGAAAATGAAGCAGGGTTAGTCAGGAAAACAGGGAGGGAACTGGGGCAGTTTACCCCGGGCCTCTTCCTACAGGGAATATCCATTCAAGTCCTAGATGTAGTGAGGTAATGCTTACCAACAAGTACCTATAATGAAACTTTGCTGAGAGGCAGGGCTAGCATATAATGCTTACCATATACTTTGCTTGTTTCACAGTTCTGTTTTATCTGTTGCAAGACATTCCATAAATGTTCACTATGAGCTCATTCAAAACAGCTCTTAGCCATTTATCTAACCTTCTGTTAAAGCTCCCAGTGCTCACTCCTTGAAGATGACTTATTTCATTGGGCACAACACTGATGAGTATCTCCATCTTTATTGCTAGGGTCTCAGATATTTTTGTCTTTAACATATTCCATGGAATTCTAATAGATTTAAATACTTGTTTCTTATACACTGTGAGGTTAGTAATCCTAAGATCTTTTCTTTAATTATATCTGTTTGCTGCCATTCTTTAATCATCATATATCCTTCTTTTCTTTCTAGACTGTATGGTTCACGGTCTTTCAGTCTTTCATCATAATTCAAAAGAGATTTGATTACTTTTTAGTTTGCATGTACAGAAAGATCATCTTGCTCTCAAAAAGTGATGGAGAATCATTTGATGAATAAGTTCTTATTTCAAAAACTGTTACAATATCACATACAGCCATATCTTAATCCTAATTGACATACTGTTATCTATTTTTACAGCAAATCTTCTACCTTCATAAAGCTAATTCAACATGAGAGAAGGCGTTGTGCTTTGCTCACCTCGAAGTTGTCCTTCAGGTACTCCATAACCATGTAGACAAACTGGTGACCAGCTTCAAATTGCATGAGAGCATTGTTGGCAAAGGAGTCGGAATAGTATTGGTAGGCGATGATGTTGTGCAAATGTGTGATGTTCTTGATGCAGATAGTGTCAGCATCACTGTAAAATCCTCCCCAGAGCCACACGACAATATTGCGTAGCAAGTTGCTCAGGTTGGATTGTGGCCATGCTGTGTTCATAGTGAACAGGCTTTGTTTATTACACAGTAACTAGGACGTCACAATCCTCATCGCCAGCATTCATGCTACACCTAAGAAGCCAGATTGTATGTGGCCATTTCAGCCTCATCAACACATACTGTACCCAGCATGTACACTCTTAACAACCAATACAGCCTCAACAGCTACCCTGGTCCTACCAGAAGCCACTTCAACAGTTATGATATAAACATGAAGCACACTATATACAGCCAACACTTCTTCCTCAACATTTATGATATACACATGAGCCACACTGTATATAACCAACACTGCCCCCTTAACATTCTTAACTTCATGATAAGCACATGGATCACTATTTACACTGCAAACACGGCTTCCTCAACAAATGTTACTCTTCTGAGTCACACTGTACACACATGAGATAACCCATATATGATAATGATGCACCCACCATAGACCTTGAAGATAAGAAAGAAATTAGTTCGGTTTTTTACAAAAAGGTAACTTTAATATTCAGAAAATCAATAATAGAACATTTCCTATAGTACAGTTAGGCTATCCTTTAAGATTTCATCATCATAAATTTCTGGAATATGTCTATTTAATGAAGCACTATTACAGTACTAAATTACAGCTACATTATCCAAGGTAGCACTTCCCAGGACAAGCAGAAAGCTAGCAACATCAAGGACATGCAATGAGCTAGTGCTATGATGAATATGGCTAGTGGCTAGCATCACTTAGGACAAGTACTAAACTAACACAACCTGGTACTTTCACCAACCTACAACTAATTAGGTCATGTGCACAAAGGATACAAGGAACACTCACGTGTATTTCTTGTCCAGTTGCCAGATTTGAAGAACTTGTCTAGAGGTGTTTGAGAGAACATCTTGTCAAGGTCAGCGCCTACAACATGAAGGTTTTCATAGTGGCGTTTGAGTTCCTGTACAAGGCCATCAGAGTCATCAGCAGCTGGTGATGTCAGGATATACCAAACCTCAGCTCCAGGGTTCTGGCCAGCCCAGCTGATAATGTAAACTTCCTTTCAATCACTTTGGAAAAGCTACTGCATACTGTTGTGCCAGGTTTTCTACAAGACATATGAAGAAAGCAATACAGCAGAGCATCAGCCAATCCTTCAAATAAGCCTACTCCAAGAGTAAGAGAGCACCACCTACCTCTCAGCAAAGCATCACTTATCTCCTTACAATGCACTGCCCACCTCTCAACACAGCATTGCATCCACCTACAAAGCCTCACTCACCTTTCCCCAGAACACAACCCAACAAAAAACCACCCACCCCTAAACAGAGTACCACTCACCTTTCAGCAGAGCACCAGGCCCTGTAGTATGGGCGAGCATTGCACGCTGTGTCTGACAGGAATATATTATAGTCTGTTGTCTTGGGTGTGATATCACTGAAAAACAAAAGCATAATCACAGGTCAATACAAGAGGTGATGGCCTTTATCACTGATGCCATAAATGATTCACATTTACAAACCAGTGGGAGCAAATTGCTAGCAGCATTGCTTGTTTTACAAACGCAGCAAGCAATACATACAACTGAGTTTATACAGTACAAAAATTACTAGCTAGACTTGGGTCGGCTTGGTTAAATGCACAAATTAACTGATAAACTGCACAATCTTTGTGTTGCATATATAAACCTACATTCTTATAACGCTTAAAGAAAATAATTAGATCAAAACGTAGGGAGATCTGTAAATTACCCAGGTGGTTGATACCAAAAGCCTTGTACTGGAGGTATCAGATCTACAAGTCTCAAGAGGCATTACTTGAAGAACTTGAAAAAGGTGAAACACCTGGAGATTTCTCTATAGTCTCAGTAGATAAAAGTATGAGTAGCTTTAACTTTCCAGAGCCAGGGTGGGTGGAACCTGTGAAAATTTATCTAAGAGCCAAGATAGGAAGGGTGAGAGTAGCTCAAACTATATAAAGTGGACGAGTTGTATTCTACCCGTAAATTCAGATGCAGTACCTAAACTTCAGTCAGTAGAGACTGGATAGCTGGGTCTACTCCTACGGCTATACAGCAACTGCAGACTTTTGGCCAGTAAGTGAACTTTAGCCATACTTGTAGAACTTTTGAAAGTGAAACCACTAAGGTTTTGCTTTTGGATGCATATGCTAGGAGATGGTAGAAACCTTGAGAAATTAATTAACTACTTTACTTGGGACTCAAGGAAAGTGGATGATCTGTAGCTGTTAAAGGATCTCATGAAACTTTATCTTTACCATTGGGCAGGTGAATTAGCTGTTGATTACATATAAGATTGAGTGAATCACGTAGAGGAAGACTGGTGTCCCTTCTTACAGTTAAGGTAGAAGGAAGAACATTAAATTCAAGTGGAGCATTTGTATTTTACTTATAGAACTTGATTAAGTGGATCAGTTGTAGCTTACTGCTTATGGTGATACAGATTACCTGAAGAACCAGTGGATTACACCTTTTTCACTTGTACAGTATAGGCGACTGGATCACTTTATTCATACCCGAGACAGATGGATCACCTGAAGCCCTACCTATATAACATGAGAGAGTGGATCAGCGGTAGCTGTACTTATAGTGTAGCAGTGGATCATTTTAAGCTCTAGGTCAAGAAAAAGTGGATTGTTTTGAAGGTTAAGTGTAGAGCTATGGTCATCGAATCCTCTCTCTATCTGATCCTTTTGTTACAGCAGCCCCAGTATTCAAGGAACACTATGTGTGGGATATTCTCAAATGTCATTAGAAATATTTCCTGTAGTTTGTTAATATGGTTAACTATACCACAGCTTCCTAAACAGATTGATATACAACTCAACCAGGTGAAAAATTAACTCATGCTGCTTCTCTACCAGGTGTATGATGATGTCTTAAGCATGTTCTTGATGGGTAGATCATTTATAGCTTTATAGCTGTACTTTACCTACAGGATCTGGCAACTGTAATCACTTTAACTTCACCTGTACAGTCTGAAAAGGTGGAGCACTTGCATCTGACCTACTGAAATTTTGGTAAGAGGATCATGTACAGTTTCTTGTAAAGACAGATAGGTCACTAGAAGCCTTAACGTAGGATGATGTATGATATGTAGCATTACGGTCATTTATGTGTATATCATGAAAAGAACAATCAACATTTCCTGTTGACTGGCAAAGATATACTGCCTACAGCTCTACCTGTAGAGTCGGGGCAGGTGGAAGAGATTGCTGGGGTTGCTGTGAAGCGTAGAATTCAGGAAATTACATAATGCCCTCTGCCACCATGTCTGCCTTGTCACTTCGTGAGCTGACCTCTGCACACCTGCAATATAGATGTAGAACTGAGATGATACACCTGACAAGTGACAGTGTTATGATGTTGCTGTATTCTAAAGAAAATTTAACTTTGTGGGAACAATGGCAAACATACCTCAAACAAGTGAAAAATAGAATTAGATGAGGAAAACCAGTTTTAGATCAGAAAAAGTAGAAAGTTCGTCAAACAAAGTGTGAAAAACCTGAACTGCATCTCACCAATAATATATCACTCACATACTCTAGGGCAAATAATGTGAAATATCAGCTTGAAGGAAGAACAAGAGTGAAAATACTGCACTACTTACATTAATAGGGAAATGTGGACTTTTTTGGTGGCTTGAATTTTCACTCAGTGCAACCTATAACAGGCAGAGTCCTAGCTTCGTCTCTTTGATGTATATCAACTGACTATTATATTTCTCTCTTGCGTCTCCCCTGATGATGTGATTATTACACGAAAGTGCACTTGGGAACTTTTCGTGTTTCATTTTCCCCGTGGACTCATAGGAATATATATATATATATATATATATATATATATATATATAAAGACTCCTATATCATCTATCATGAACCCAGAAAGCACAATGAAGTCAGTTCAGCCACCCCACCAAGCCACGTCACTATTCACTTAGTTCCTACATCTCTGTGATATTTTGGCTTTAAAGGTTAACGCGAAGCGATGACGAACGATTTCCATAACACGAAACTCAAGGTAAACGACCATATTTTATTAATTTGTATATTACGTTTATTCATATTTTCATCACGCTTAACTCTAATTTTGTTACAGGTATGTTGGCAGATTCACAAAAGCCGGGGTTAAAACCCCTCATGAAAATGAAAATATGGAGTTAACGAGAGATCCCAGAAGGAAAATTGATAATTAAAATAAACAACAGTTATATGAGGCATGCATAGCAACTGGGCGCTTCTGTACAAGATCCACAATTTCACATGTTTAACAGTTCTTCCTACGTATATAATATGATGTGGGTTGAACTCTGCGTAAGGTGACGCCTGGATGGGTAGCCGAGAGTAGACTGAGAACTGTGTATTAACCATGAGGACGGGGAAACATGTTGCCATGAGGGTAAAAAAAAAAAAATATGGGACGTTTGTAAGCTTGGGAAAAAGCCAAGCCAAGCCTGACCTTGGTGTGTGTGTGTGTGTGTGTGTGTGTCAACGAGCTTCAATAATAACTTGGAGCAAAGACATCCGTTAGCTTGCATGACACACTCATCATGCTCTGCAATCGTACTTTAACCCCGCAGACTGGCGGGGTTAAAGTACGATTATCCTTAAAATTGCAAAACGACTGATAGGTCGATCACTCTAGGGAGGATACAGATTGAGGTGAAACAGAAGAAAGAAATGGCGGTCTAGGAAATTCGTGTAAATGTAGCTGAGGAGATTAAAAGTAATAATGGTGTTGATAATTAACGTATGAAGTAGAAAGGGAATGTGTCAGGGTGAAGTCTCACCAATGCTGGGATATCTTGTTGGTACACACTCTGACATTCAAACTTTGACTAGACTTGTCACATGTATAATAGTTTCGTG